>JAECMU010292195.1:0-14578 GCA_016106625.1 Dracogyra subfuscus | reverse complement strand
TTAGACTAAGCACAAAGAGATAATACACTGGTGGAACCTAAGTCTGCGCACCTAAGCATTTGTGTTATATTTTTAAGTTAAAATCATTCTTTAAAAATATTTGTTTCACCGTCACAGTACAATGGAATAATAAACGTGTTACAACGGAAAGTTATTTTAATGTTGATGTTTTTAAACTCAAGTAATGAGCGCATTTTTAGTGGGACCCCCCTGCATTTACTGGCCTGCTTGATGGCACATAAGTCTGCGCAGCAAACATTAAAACAACCACTTCTGTCGCTGATGTTTACAGAAATAGCAAACAAATAATGAATCCAACTTTTTGAAAGTTCTAAACAACAAACACTTCCTGTTATAGGCAGTTTCAGAAACATTTAGATTATGCAAATGAGATAAATATAAATGGTGTTTCTTGCTCCTTATTTTGACAACATAAAATGACAATATAAAAAATAGCAAATGACAAAATGTTTGATCATTATTCAACAAAAGTTGTCTGTTGTTAATTGTAAATGAGCACAAATAATGTTCGTTAGACATATAGGACATCAATGATAATATTGAAACAAACTATAGCTAAAAATAGGCCATGCTGTAAGTGCAGAATGAACAAATGCATGCAGCCATTTTGCATTGTGTTACTCGGAGGGAAATTCAAAGTATGCTTGGATGTTTATGTTAACAGATAAAATAAAAAAATGATTTCATTTATGGATTCTTAAATTACAATAAGGTATGTATTGAAGCTTCTCTGTAAACTTGTGTAAGTTGATATACAAGGTTGATCATTACAGCGTTGACAGACACGTGTTGACAGGTGATACAAAAACACGTTGATCGAGGGTGACAAAATGAAATGGTTAACTACCAGTTTTATACATATATTCACAATCAAGATGTGTTGTTTTAACAAGGGTTTTATTAATTAAATTAATGTTGTTTGTTTGTTTACAAACCTACCCCAACATTTGTTTCAAGACGTAATGTAACATAATTAACGTGCGCAGACTTTTGTGCCGCGCAGACTAAGGTGACATGAGTGTACATATTTCTGAATTACTGATTGTAATATGTATTATCTTTTATCTATCTATTTATCTAAAAGTAAAACCCAGGTCTTCTAGAATTTAGGAAAAATCCACTAACTATGGGATTGGTGATTTAAAAAATTAATTATCCTTGATTGAATATTCATTAGTTCTATTTCTGTATGTATATCAGGGGTTCTAGAATTAAAAAAAAGAGAAAAAAAGACTTCCATGCAGACCAGTGAATAAATATATGTACTGGTCATCCCATAGACGACAGTAGTAACATATGTGGCCTTTGTTTTTCATAGACTGCTGCAAGAACCAAGGTGTGTCACCTGAATGTATGCATCTCTGTCTGAACAAAGAAGGAAGTACCAGTCCTTGTTACGTTGATGCTGATAAAATCATTGCATGCGGAGCAGGTATTTTGTGCACTTCTTAATACACAGATGTGTCAATCTTAGAACTTTTAAAAAACAGAAAAAAAGAGTTATGTGATATAGCCTGAAGGTAAACTTTTTTCAGTATTAATTTAAACAGCCTTGATCTATGCTAAAAATTCAAGAATTGTAATACGGTTTCTCTTCTTGGCCATTGTTTTTTGTTGTGATGCTAAAAGTCTTAGACTGTAACCCTGAGAAGATCAAATTAGATGGATCGTCTGAGATAGTCAAGTTTAGCAAAAAAGATCTTCAAATTCTAAACCTATAAGAACTAAGGGAGACCTGTGCTGCCTACTTAAAAAACACAAAATATATATTAAGAGTTCAGGCACAAAATGCGATATAAACCATTTTCTTTGTAGTTTTTCGTTAAAGCCATTATTGTATGTTAGTATGGGCTAACTGTAAGCCTGCTGATTTCCTGAAGAACATGATTGATCCTTATGAAATTGTATTTGGTAAATCCTGGGTTTTATCCATCAAAACACGATATACGCCAATTAAATAACCCATTTTTACTGAAAATGAAAAATGGATATATCGCGTTTTGCACCTGAACTCTTCATATTTAGGTTGTACTGGATATCAAAACAAAAATAACCTATAACTGAAAATGGCGATTAAATGTTTAAAATTTTGTTCTTAAAATGCTAGGAAATCACATTTTAAACCATCCAAAGAACATTTTCGCTTGTGCATCTAAAGCTAGGTGAGTGGGATGTAGCCCAGTAGTAAAATGGTTGCTTGGTACACAATTGGTCTAGGATCGATCCCTGTTAGTGGGCCATTTGGGCTATTTCTTGTATCAGCCAGTGCACCTTGAATGGTATATCAAAATCTGTGGTATGTGCAATTCTAGCTGTGGGATGTTGCATATAAAATAGCCGATGATTAATGAATCAATGGACTCTACAGGTGTTATTAAACAAACTAAATCCCTCCCAATATTTTGGTAGTAGTTATTGTGATGGATCTATCAGTTGTATGTTATATTAAATTCTAATGGAAAAATGTGGCAAATTTCCTCTCTAAGACTATACGTCAAAATAACTAAATGTTTGATATCCAATAACTGGTTTAAAATAAATCGATGTTCTCTATTTTTTTTTAATGATTTTTTTTGTTTTGTTTGTTTAACGACGCACTCAACACATTATAATGACGGTTATATCGGCGTCGGACATATGGTTATGTCAAGAAAAACCCCAGTGGTTAGCTGATGGAGATCGATCCTAGACCGGCCGTGCATCAGGCGGGAACTGTACCACTGGGCTATGCTGCCCGCTCGATGTTCTCTAGTGATGTCATTAAACAAACATTCTTCTGGGTTTTTTTATTCAGATGGCAAAGACCATACCCCATGCTGTCATCGTCGAGGGGTTCCGGACATTTGCTTGTCGCTGTGCAAGGGCCAGTCAATGGGGCGAAACCACTTGACCCTGTTCTGTCTCACCTACACTGTGTCCATCCAGACCTGCTTCTACGAAAATGATGGTATGTCGGTTACAAGCAAATAGTGTTAGACTGTATAGCAGTAAGGTAGCCTCATCCAGACCTGCTTCTACGAAAATGATGGTATGTCGGTTACAAGCAAATAGTGTTAGACTGTATAGCAGTAAGGTAGCCTCATCCAGACCTGCTTCTACGGAAATGATGGTATGTCGGTTACAAGCAAATAGTGTTAGACTGTATAGCAGTAAGGTAGCCTCATCCTTGTTTGAACAGTGCCTGCTTGCTTGTGGGTTTCTTTAGTAATAAAAGTGCACTCACAATAAAATTTGCTGCAGTAGCATAGCCCTTACTCTTTGTTTGACGTATTCCTGTTTCTCCAGACTGGCATTGGTGATGATGTGGTTAAGGCATTGGACATAAGACTGGTAGATACAAGGTTCGCAGCCCAGTACTGACTCCCACCCAGAGTGAGTTTAATGACTCAATGGGTAGGTGTAAATCTGCTACACCCTCTTCTCTCTCACTATTCACTAATCCTCTGCCCTGGACAGACAGCCCAGATAGCTGAGGTGTGTGTCCAGGACAGCGTGCTTGAACCTTAATTGGATATAAGCATGGAAATAAGTTGACATGAAATATTTCTCCAGAATCATTTAATTCCTTGTTTAATCAGTCTCTGAATATCTCACTGTATTCTTGTCTAAATATTGTGACCACCGAGCATCTGAATGTTTTGTGAATGGCTGGTAATAAACCCCCAAATAACTATAGATGGCAACATAACAAATTTGTAAAGTTTAATCATTTATTATGTAACAACAAGGGTAAATAGTTTTCCAACAGTTTCAGTAAAATGCTTCTTGCACTTCACTATATTATTTGTATATCAATTGGTATTTGCTATCAGCAAGCACTTTCAAGTCCTATACATGGACCAATATGTCATTAAATATTCATTAAGGTAAGTAGTGTTCAGAATACCTATTTTATCATTAAACTGCAGTATGCAACTACACAAGTATTTCCATTATAACTAAATTTCGATTTACTTGTACTCTTAACTTCAGATGTGCCACATGTGCTAGTTTAATATATAGAGGATTCATCATGAGTATTTTTTAATATGGGAAATATCAACCTAGGCTACGTTAATCTGTATTTGTCGAGCCTTTAGCGAGACAAATACAGATTAACAGGCCGAGGTTGATATTTACCATATTAAAATTACGAGTGACGAATTCTATTTATCATATCACTGTCAATTTTGTTTTATTTTTAACTTAAATGATTTATAAACAAAACCCCAATGCTCGGATGTAACAATTTGTTATGACGTATGAATACATGTACATGTCAAAAACTCGGCTAATAATCGGTTTGTCAACACACCTATGCTTTCTGAAACTAGATTGAAAACGGACACAGAGATCGTAGCTATTTAAACAATTTAATACTATTTTAACAGTTTTATATATAAACAATGAAATTATAATATAATAATTGACAATAGCCAAATGTTTCAAAATAACTTTTCGCGGCATTTTGCTCAGTACTACGTCATTGTCAGACATGGGGCCTGTCTACGTCACTGACCTATTTAAGGGCTTCATCAAGTTCAGAGGCGGAATCACTGTCTAAAATTATTCTTCATCGTTGACATTGCCTCCAAACATGGTGTTCACCCCGCCCAAAATATTGATGATTTGTGATTCTTTCGAATTCAAGTGTTGTCGGATTTTCTTCGAAGACGAACACGGGGGAAACAAACTTGAGGATTTACCAGATGGCAGAATGTGCGACAGTTTTTTGTGTTGGTTGTCATTTATATGGTAGTATGCATTAACTGAATGAATATTTTTGTGTCCTGTTATCTTCATGATTTGATGAGCAGGAACATGATTGTTGTTCAGTTTTTGGACCAGATATTTGCGTGCAGAGTGGTTCGTCAGGCGTTTAGTGGTACACAATTATTATTTACCACTCGAACACATGTTTTTCATCAGTCCAGCAAGTTTATTTCTACCAGTGCATTGTCTGAGGAACCACTGTTCTGCTTTCGGCATACCAATTTTGTGTGTAGCAATGTAGAATGAGTCGAAAACTTCACAAAAGTTTCGCGGTGCTTTTAAAGAACAAAACTTGAAAACTTCAACGCGACATTGAAGGGGATTTTGTGTGTTTGCCAACATTTTTGGAATAACGTCTCTGCAATCGCGAGGAGTTTCGCATACTTTACATACTTGCAAAAGACAACTTCAAAAGACGCCATATTTGTTTGTCAACAATTTTAACAGGTGAAAATAGTTCCACGTTTTCGGTATATAATTTGTATAATGATGTAATTTGCATACTTATGTTCTAAATATTTGCATACTTACGTCTCAAAATATGTTATTTATGTTATGGGCATTCCCAATGCTATTCCTTAGTAGTGATATGATAAATTGCTTTATCTTTAATACAACAGTTCACTACACTATCTCTAATACTCTCTCACTACTTCCTACTACTTCAGTACTATATTTCTTTACTCGGAGTGCACTACATCACCCTCTTGTCACTTCAATACACCCTCAACTACCACTTAAACACTATAAACACACTATTTACTACACGAACTTCTATTTCAGTACTTCTCACTCTTCACTACTTCAGCAATGTATTAACCTACACAAACTTCTATTTCAGTACTTCTCACTTTTCACTACTTCAGCCATATTTAACTACACTTGAACTTTTATTTCAGTACTTTTAACTCAATAGACTACATATTCCTATCTCAGAATAATATCACTTAATGTCCAATACACTTTATATCTCACTGTTAACTTTACACAGTAAATACCATAGCACTTCTGGGCTCTCAGTTTATGATTGAAGGTTAACATATATCTAAATAATAAATTTATAATTAATTG
The DNA here is from genome assembly GCA_016106625.1 of Dracogyra subfuscus. NCBI lineage: Eukaryota > Metazoa > Mollusca > Gastropoda > Neomphalida > Peltospiridae > Dracogyra > Dracogyra subfuscus. The sequence goes on along the minus strand of JAECMU010292195.1, from coordinate 8,734 downwards.
TTATTGCCAAATATGATTATATTCGCCCAAAACCGTAATAAAATCGACATAAAAAAACTTTGTAAGTTGGTGGTTGGTAATGGTCTCATATTGGAGTTATGTGAGCACCAGTTTATAATCCTGAAGAAAAAAACCATAACTCATAGCAGTATTACTTATATATATACTGGGTTCTCACAATAGTTTTCCTTACAGCTTCATCCTTTCATCTATCCATCACATTGAATCCAATCAGATACCATTGCATCATTTCCCATCCTATTTGCTTACTCAAAATCCACACACATGCACACACACACCCACACCCACCCACCCACGCACCCACACACACACACACACCCCCCACACACCCCACACACCCCACACCCATCCATCCATCCATCCATCCATCCATCAATCCATTCTGATAAGTATTCCATTACAGGTGTATCAAAGCCCATGGTATGTGCTGTCCTGTCTGTGTGAAAGTGCTTATGGAAAATATGTCGGAGGTTTTCTCAGAAGACTGTACCAAAATTACCAAATGTTATACATCCTATAGCTGGTGATTAGCTTATCAGTGTGCTCTAGTGTGTTGTGTTTAACAAGCCAAACTTTTCATTCATTCATTTTCTTATAGGCTTGATACCTTCGCCTCCGACCAATTTCGCCACAACTGAAATGCCCAACCAGGCTCGACGGCTCACCTGGGGGAAGCCGTCATCAAATTGCGACAGTGGGTGCACCTACAATGTCCATTATTGGGAAGTGTCACCATACTACGACTGGGCACGGATATACAATGAAGAAGGGGCAACAACTGTTGAGGTAAGACTCTTGTTTCACTTGCTTTAACCTTCTGACTACTGCAGGCAAGATATCTCGCCCGACGTCACGCCAGTTGACATACTGTACACTGCATACAGTACATTTTCCAATGCATGTTTCCCACTGTTCTTCACTGGGTAACTGAAACTGAAATAAAATTAAAGAAAAAACATTTCCGGTCAAAATGGTGGCTTTTATCTTGGATTTTTTTCAACTGAAAATACTGTGAAATTTTGAGTTAAAAAAGTTGTTTTCGGCAAGTATTTTCAGTTGACAACAATGGAGGCATGTCACGGTCATTTTCAGTGATCGATAGCTGATTGTGACAGCTAATTTGATAATAAAAATTCTGGTCAGAAAACAATTGTTATCGGGAATAATGGACATAAATATTGGACAGCTGGCCACAAATGCCCATAAGTAAGCGCAACTTTTTCTCTCCTTTGTTTTGCCCAATTTTGATTACTATTACCAATGAAAATAATACTTAACCAATCGTATATGAACTTTATTTCATGTATTTATAAAACATTTAGGTGAATATATGTGAGTAAAAATTATAAACTTGTACCCACTTAACGTGGTTTTTGTTAAAAATTAATCCAGTAATCTAAAGTCCACTGTCAACACACTACCCTGTTGTGGTAGAATGTTCGCTTGAAGAGCCTTAGATCACAGGATCAAACTACTAACTGTACTTTGTGGGGTTTTTTTCCCCCACGTCCCATCTAGTGCCTTATAACTACTACATCAAATGACCTTTTGGTAGGGGATAGGATGTAGCCCAGTGGTAAAGTGCTCACCAGATGCATGGTCAGCCTAGGATCCATCCTCGTCGGTGGCCTCATTGGGCTATTTTTACTTGAAATTTCTATAAAAAGTTTCAGTGTTTGTGATTCTTCTTAGTACCGTATATTGCCGTGTATTAGCCGACTCCGTGGATAAGCCGACCCCTTAGTTTGACCCTAAATATCAGGTACAAAATCATCAGCTTCATGTATAAGCCGAAGTCATCTTTTGACCAGCTGTATGTTATATTGATTTCAATAATACTGTCAACAAATAGACTTGTGCTTTTCTTGTTCATTGTATTTGTTTTCCCTTTAATTATTACAAACATGGTAATCGCGATCGCAGTCAATGTAGCAATGCTAACATCTACCATCATAACCATGCAGTGAATAATAATTTAGAACTGATAAATCATAACAGAAAAATAAATAATTCAACCTGTAACAACATATCACTGCACACAAGTAATTAATTTATTCACTGGACAGCAAAAAGTAAAATCATTGAGGCATGTTTAATCCCCCCACCACACACAGAAACAAAAGATCACGCGGTCCGTGGCTACAGCTGTTCACTGTATATGCCCGTATATGGTATGGTCATGTGATAATAGTGGGGAGCAATTATCATTCTAAAATTCATGTTATGTTTTTTCAGTCGGTAATGTTAATAATGAGCTTAATTTATTTATGGCATTACTTTATAGTTTAATGCAACATCCCAACAAAACAATATATATTAGAAATATAATACTTGTTTGAAGAAAAAACACCGTTTTATATTTTAAAGATGGCGGACAGTTGGAAAGAATACATTTTTACCATTGAAATGACAATAAAACAAGTAATTTTTTATTATTATTCATCAAACTTATAATGCATTGAAGAAAAAAAACTGCATAATATTGCATGATGGGGTGTTTTATTTATAATTTGCACAAATTACTGATACATAATCTGTGAAAGGCTATAAGGGTCTGATCAAAATATACAAGTCATGGTCGGTAGTATTTTTGATCTGAATTTTATGCTCCAATTTGTTGCCTCCGTGTATAAGCCTACGCTTTTCTTTTGGAAAGTGTTTCTAGTCTTCAAAAGTCGGCTAATACATGGCAATATACGGTAATGTATATTTGGAGTAAAATTCTGATTTGCTTTCAGAATGTAACCAGTGGCTGGGTGTTGTCAGGACTACAAACGTCCAAGGTCTACCGCGTGACAGTGTCTGCACACAATGAGTTTGGAGGAAGTCAGCCGGCGCCATCGCAGAGCTTTTATGTTCAATACTCAGGTACAGCATGTTAGACATTCCACTTCTTGCAACGTCAGCTACTGACGTTCCCGCATGCATCATACGTATGGCACATTCACACTGCACATTTGTGAGGCATTGCATCAAAACGGGTCGTAACAAATATTGTTTTAATGTGTTTCTTAGTTGTGTCAGACTACTGTGAGCAAGTAACAATGAAAATGTGTGCTCTTGTAGTCACTTGACCAGTGGCATGTGCAAAACCATTTTTGCCTAGTGATGCTGTGCACGTGCTATGTATTGGGGTCATGTGGGCTGTGAAAGGTTTCAAATGGATTGTCGATATTGCCATTACAATATTTATTTCTTTTCACATTACCAATCCTCAAACAAAGTGCAATTCCCCCCCCATGCAGTGGTCTGGTTGAACATCCCTAAAGCCAAAGGGATGGCCTAAATTCTTCTACTGTATACTGCTCTCTAGTTCCGGTCACGTGACTGTATCTTCCTTCTTTTTCCCTGAGCGCATCACACGGAGAACAGGAAGCGGGGAGGCTCGGGTGGCCTGAAACCCTTAAGTTTTCTCCATTCCTGAAAAATACCTCTTTCAACACTCACTAACTTTAATCACATTTTAGATTTTAATTTGACTCCGTATATTTCTTGCTCTAGCCAGTGTACCATGACTGATATATCAAAGTCTGTGGTGTGTGCTATCCTGTCTGGAGGTGTGATGATCCTAGCTACTAACACTGTGTGCAAAAATTAACAAATGTTTCACATTGAATAGCTGATGTGCTCTACTAGTGTCATTAAACAAAAACAAACTTTTATCTTTTTTGGAACAAAATTATCATCTATTTGTGGGTCATCTTGTCTTGGACAAGTTACACATTATGGACTGGGATGGCGGAGGGTGTTAGAGTCGGTATAAGCTTTTACTTAGTAATTTCTATTGCTAATTGCTGGGGTTTTTTTAAAACCATCTTCTATCCCAATAAAAAAATCTGACATAACTAACCAGGGACTAGTTACATTTAACACCATTAACTAACCAGGGACTAGTTACATTTAACACCATTAACTAACCAGGGACTAGTTACATTTAACACCATTAACTAACCAGGGACTAGATACGTTTAACACCATTAACTAACCAGGGACAAGTTACATTTAACACCATTAACTAACCAGGGACTAGTTACATTTAACACCATTAACTAACCAGGGACTAGTTACATTTAACACCATTAACTAACCAGGGACTAGTTACATTTAACACCATTAACTAACCATGGACTAGTTACATTTAACATCATTAACTAACCAGGGACTAGTTACATTTAACACCATTTTTCACAACCATGAAAACCATAGTTGTTTTGGTACTCCTACAAGTTTACAAGCCATACATTATGAATTAGGATGGAGAAGGGTGTTGGTGTTGGTACATGTTTTTAATTTATATTGCTAATTTTACTATCTTTTTTTTTTTAAACCATTCTCTGTCCAAATAAAAGTATCTGAACTAACTAGCTAGGGACTATTTATAGTTACCAACATTTTCACAACAAAATCATAGTTTTTTTGGTACCTCTTCTCATGCTAACATTGACTCGGAAATGTTGATTTTGTAAGGAATATTATGATCAAGATGAGTTGTTTTTTTGGTGTTTTTTTTTACATTATACTCCTGGAAAAAGCATGCAGCATGCAGTATGCAGTAGTAATCATTAATGGACTTATACCTGCCTATACCATTTTGAGGAAATAATGCAGGAGGTTTTGAATGCATAAGAATGTACAGACATTTTTTTTTTTTTAATTTTAATTTGATATGGTCAGAATGGACTGGGGAAAATAAATATTCCATCCTTCCCAAAAAAAAGTAAAAAAAGAATGCACAGACTTGGATCAGATGAGTGGGAGAGAAAAGATCCATATATGTGAGCCATTAAAAAAATGAATCAAACTTGGGAGTCTGCACAATAATGTTAACAATTACATATGAAAAACATTAAAGGGACATTCCTGAGTTTGCTGCGACTTTTAATATGTTGTTAACTAACTGAGCCTTTTTAACCATTGTAATTACATATCAAATATATTTTTCTGCATTAAATGTTAGTGGCTGTATATTAAACATGTTTCTGATCGTTCTAATATTTTCACTAGGATAAATTTCATTTTATTTCCTAAAAAGGATTTTTTCGTACGTACAAAATTATTTGAAGACAAAATCCAGTATGGCCTTCTTACAAATATTAAGACGACCAGAAGCACATTGAATATACAGAAACTAATATTCTGAACAAGAAAATATAGTTCATATGTAAGTTTAATCGTAGAAATATTTTATTAGTCGGAAACATCTTCAATGCAACAAACTCAGGAATGTCCCTTTAATGGTTCACAAAATGATCATTCTGTTTTTGTCAAGGTGAGAAATAGGTATTACTTCTCTGATCCTAACAGCAACATTTTATTTATTTACAGTTATATGGCATCAGACATGGTTAAAGGCCACACAGATATTGAGAGGAGAAACCCGCTGTCACCACTTCATGGGCTACTCTTTTCAATTAGCAGCAAGGGGTCTTTTATATGCACCATCCCACAGATAGGGTAGTACATACCACAGCTTTTCACATACCAGTCGTGGGGCACTGGCTGGAATGAGAAATAGCCCAATGGGCTCACTGGTGGGGATCGATCCCAGACCGATCCAGTGAGCGCCTTACCTTTGGGCTATGTCCTACCCCTAACAGCGACAGTCGACTTTCGTGTCAAACTTTTATTTTAAAGTTTTAGTGTTTAGACCAGTAGAAACTCAAGGTCAATCAAACTTGGTTTATAGTTGCATCTATGGATATTCATCAAAGTGCGCTGAAACATGATATTGTGATCAAGACATTTAGTTTAATAATGTTATGTTCTTGGGCATTTTTTTGGACATATTTACAAGAATTCTGTGAAATTCCACAGAATATTTCTTATAAATATGTGAGAAAAAAACCACCCTGTAACCTTTTGTGTTTTCGTTGCAGGAATTCAAGATGTGAGTATTTACCGCGACCCTGGGAAGCCGTCCATCCTGAAGGTCGGTCAGACCGTGACGTTCAGCTGTGTTGTGATGGCTCAGCCTCGGGCAAAACTCTACTGGATGTTCAACAACAAGAACATCTCTCACACAGACAGAATACTCGCCATAAAGTCCATTACCAAGAAGAATTCGGGCATTTATACGTGTGTTGCCTACAATGGCAAAGGAACAAAGAGTCAATCATATTTTCTTAATATAAAGTGTAAGTATACTTAACTCAAGTTGAAAATGATAATTTCTACTTTTTAGTTTTCTAAAAAGCATTCAGCTCTATGGGTTGTAAGTGCTATATTTTTTGCATGGTAAAAAGGTACATTACTCAGAATGTGATAAAAAAAATTCCATGAATAAATAGGAAAAGTATATGCTGAACTCTGGAGGTAATAAGGGGGCGGGACATAGCTCAGTGGTACAGTGCTCGCTCGATGCGCGGTCGGTCTGGGATCGATCCCTGTCGGTGGGCCCACTGGGCTATTTCTCGTCACAGCCAGTGCACCACGACTGGTATATCAAAGGCCGTGGTGTGTGCTATCCTGTCTGTGGGATGGTGCATATAAAAGATCCCTTGCTGCTAATCGGAAAGAGTAGCTCATGAAGTGGCGACAGCGGGTTTCCTCTCTCAATATCTGTGTGGTCCTTAACCATATGTCTGACGCCATATAACCATAAATGAAAAAGTGTTGAGTGCGTCGTTAAATAAAACATTTCTTTCTTTCTTGCTTTCTGGAGGTAATAAGCTTTTTATGACAAAGCATATTCATAATGTACCTACCTTTGTTTGACACCCAGTAGCCGATATGTATTTTGTCGTTAAACATTCGTTTATTCATTGTTTTTGTGAGTTGTACAGTGAGACCTTTGCTAAAACAATCCTGTTCATCCCTAGGTCGCTTTGTCATTATATCAAATTTGACACTGTAGTGAATTTGTCATGAATTAACCCTGCACGTGCTGTAACCTCACCGTGGTGCAGGGGTGTAACATTCTCTTAGAGAATGGCCAATACAGCACAAATTAAAGTTTAGAATAAAAGTCAGTATCCGTGATATTTGTATTTGTATTTACACTATGATATTATCCGTGATATTTGTATTTGTATTTACACTGTTTTTATTTATATTTTGACTTTTTCTATTGCTGTTGATCATCACCTTATTTATTTTCATTACCATAGTTTGACACGCAATAGCCGATGTATTATGCGTGCTGGGGTGTTGTTAAACATTCATTCATTCATTCATTGTCACGAATTATCTCCCTTTGCCACAATGATGTAAGGGAAAATACTGCTTAATAATTTTAATATATAGAAATTATAAAATAAATAAATAAATAGCATTTAAATAATGTTGTGGCAATTTAGAAAATCAATTACCGTGAGTGAAACAACTTACTAACATCAATTTTGAGCCTGCAGGTTTTTACAAACGTGATTTTGCTTCAAATGAACATGACTAAAAGATATTTTGTTGTATGTAGATATATGTAGATATATTTCAAATGTTAAATACTGTTAGATCACAAAGCCGTAATTTGACGTTTGTCGTCGATGCCCGATATCGTCACCTGTTTTGCACCTCGTTGTTCCATTGTCCAGTCACCCCCGGGAATGAGTGAAACTCCAGTCTGGTCCCAGTTGATTATCAACTTGTCAGGAATTGAATCTTTACTCACGACATCAGACACACGTTTAAGAAACACCTTCTTAATCTCCTCGAAATAACAAGGGAGTTTTTTCACGACTTTTGTCCCTTTACATTTGACAAACTCCATCCGACGCAGCAACGATCTCGCCCAAGGAACAGTTAACTCTACATCACCTCCGAATTCTTTTAACATGGATTTGTGTCTTTTTCCATATAATTCCATCTGCTGCCGCCAAAACCATTCTAACATTTATTACTCCTCCTGCCAATCGTGTCTTTTTATTCCAGAGTTTTACTTCTTCTTCTTTATTTCCCAACTTTGGTTGTTGCCCTCGCTGTGCTTTAACCAGTTGACGTGACGTAGCACCTGTGCGCGTCTGCTCTTTTAAGAAAGCCTTTTTCATGCTTCTTACGGTCGACTCGGAGAGTTTTTTGTTCAGTTCAGTTGAACACTTTCTTGTGGCCTTCATGACTCCATTTTCAATAGCATAGACAGCTATTTTTGCCCGTATGATTTCATCATAATTTTGATATTCACCATGCTTTCTCTTTTTGGGATTTTCTTCTGACGTCAGCTTGTCGACTGACGTCATTGCTGCGACTATCATTTCTGCCTTGTTTTCAGTCTTGCTTTCACGTGGATTTGGCAAGCCGGGCGTTTTAGGTTGGGGTGAATTTTTTAACCACGAGAGTAAAGACATTTTGGATGGTAGTGATTTACAAACGATCTACGCTTCTATATATAACGACTAAACGCAAGCAGCCATTAATTTAATCTTAAAGAGGCCCTTTACCTGTGAAACCCTAATCGTTTGATCTGGTAGAAAGCCTACACGATCAAATACCAGTAGTTGTTTTTGGATCGTCTTAATTGTTCACTGTATAAACATTTTTTTATATATTATTATTTATTTTTTTAATCAGGGATGCACGAAATATTAATTCCGCGAACATGGCTAATTTCTTTTATCGCGAAAATTACACCCCTCGAAAATTAAGGATTTTACAGTACTGGAATTGTGTGAATTTTTGAAGTGCCACCTATTGGAAAGTCACTGCTTCTTTTCCATTGTCTTTGATGTCATCATTAAATTAGAGCTTTGATTTATTTCAGTCAAGCCAAGCGTTGTAAAGG
>JAECMU010292133.1:0-20697 GCA_016106625.1 Dracogyra subfuscus | reverse complement strand
CAGATTTTTTTTTTTAAACCCGAACTACGATTCATACTGCAATATTCGGTGATTTTAGTTGTTGGAAAAACGATCAAATTTATTATCAAATTAGCTGTCACAATCAGCTATCGATCCTTGAAAATGACTGCGATGTGCCGCCATTGTTGTCAAGCGAAAATACTTGCCGAAAACCACTTTTTAAACTCAAAATTTCAAAGTATTTTCAGATGAAAAAATCAAAATACAATCCACCATTTTGACCTGAAATCTATTTTTCTTTAATTTTATTTCCGTTTCCGGTAGTGGCCTGTGGAAAACGGCAGGAAATATGAATTGGGAAATGCACTGTATATAGTATGTCAACTGGTGTGACGTAGGGCGAGATACCTCGCCTGCAGTACTCAAAAGGTTAATTTAACATCATAACACTTTGTTAAATCTATGATCAAAACTCCTTTCATGGATTTAGTTAACGTTAAGAATAATACTCTGCGACAGCCTTGTATAATGTTTCAAATACGATGTAACATCATTTGTAAATAAAATGCGCTAACTGCAGTAAAAAGAAGAGTGAATTCTCCATTTAAACGTTTCGGTCCATATCGCACAAAAATAAAAAACAATTTCCTATATCAACATTCTATAAAATGAATCTACATGTACAATATACTGTTATGGCACATTTACCTGTCTAAAACACTCATGAATAATATTAACATTCTCCCTGGTTGAATACAGCACGGTGCGCACAATGGCATATTCCGAATGACTGTGGTCTTCAGCACTGCGATTAGCACTTGAAACGTCCTTTTCACCGGGGCCTGCAGCAATCTCAGACAATGTACTCTTGGTGTCCAGGCCGTCTGATACATCCTCGCGGTTTGTCAAGGGACTTTCCATTACTCCAGAGGAATAGACAGCTCTGTAACACAAAGTTGGTTTTCTTAAAATAAGTTTGAATCATGAAAACATTTACATGTAACATTCCAAACTAAACATGAACATTGATAGTTAAGTGCCATACTCTGTATTCCAAGGCAGGATGTAGTTCAGTGGAATGCTGCGATTGTTCTATGGGGAAATGTATATGAAAGATCCATGTACTGCTTTTCGAAAAGAGTAGCCTGTGTGATCAACAGCAGAGGGTTTCCTTTCTCATTGTTTCTTCATCATACTTTATCCTAAAGATTTTGTTTTACATACAGTGTGTTCATCCAAGCCCCAAAACCCCCAACAAAAACCTATAACCATCTGAAGATATAATTATTTCAACAGTATGGGGACTGTAATTTTGTTATTTCACATCCTTTATTATGTGGGCATTAGCCACCTTCAGTGAAAATTTTAAGCCAATAGGTCAAATATTACAAAGGTAAATCAAATTTCACTTAGCTTTCAGCATCACATTTTTTAACTTACAATTTTGAAATTGTTGCTATTTGAGTTTACACTTGAGCATGGTAGACACACCATTTGAAAATTGAAATAAATGTAAATTTAATTAATGTTCTTGTTTTAATAAATGAATGGCAAAATATATAACAAAGATATTTTTTTTAATTAATAAAAAATTGTAATGTTTCATCAAGACAATTTTAGAATTAATAATTGAAAAAAGCTTGTTTAATTTCAGGGAAGCATGGCACTGATTAAGGCAAAATGGTGCTAGATTATCGAGGCATGGTGCTGCACCATACTATATCTTTTAGTTAATTCAGTAGGGTTGTTTGTAATGTAGGGCAATGTGATATATTTTTTTGTGCTGTGGTGCCATAATTCTTTTTTTCTTCCCCTAAGACTTGTAAATACTAAAAACACACTAAGTCTCTCTTGCAATTACAAAACTAAAATTATTCAGACAGATTAATGACTATCTTTTGACAGAAATTGTGCAGTATATATTAGGCCCTCAGATTTCATGGGAACTATCATTTCTAGTAAAATCACAAAACCAAAACTTCGTTTTCCATGATTATTACATCGAGTAGGACTATTAAATAAAAATAAAATATATGTAATTATTTTTTACAGTTTCATGTGGGTTTCCATGATCCCATGAAACGGAACTGAAAGTGTTTCCCATAAAATTTGGAATCCTATTGCCTGCATCTTATGCTTGAAGATAACTCATCCCCCCTACCAAAAAAAATAAAATCCAACCAAACTTGTTCTTTCAAATTCACGATTAGTAATTAATGTTTCCCAAGCATCTAGTGATGGAAGATATTCAAAACAGAAAAACCTTTGTGACTCCATTTTTTTGGCAGAAATTGTAAAGTTTGCCAGCCATCTAATGAAGGAATCCCGACATCCAGAAGTATTCTCGGACTGATCTGAAGGAGCCACATCCTGTCGTGTTCGCTTTCTTGGCAACTCTGAAATACATACAGTTATAGATGTACATACAAATAACACTCACATTCACACAGGGATATATAATGGAACCTAAATAATCCAAACTCCAGTAGTCTGGAACCCCATCTACAGATAGCAGACGTACAAAACGAACATTTCAATCCATACATATGTGCACTTATATAAAAATGTAAATACGACTTCTATATTTTCACTGTAGCTAAAATACAGTGAAAATATGACTTTTCACCGGATATGACTTTTATGGTTTCTGTACATCTACTGTCCGAACCAAAATGTTAACAACTAAGAAAAATTGCTTTCCTACCTTTAATTACCGTTACATTTCCCCCAACTTTTGTCCACACACAAGTTGTTAAAAAACCATTACAATGACACAGCTTTCACATATGAGACTACAATGATGTCTTTAGTATCGACTTTTCTGAGATAGCATAGGGAAAAATACATGCAATTTTTAGCCGGCTATCATTTTGCTTTTTAATGGAATATTCTTCAAGAGGGGTGAAAGCCTCCAAAGTATGTTACATAATTAATATAAAATCAATGCTCTTTATAGTGGTATATTTCAACAAACAAAAAAGAATTTTTTAAATTAATATGACGTCATCATGTTTGCTTTTATATAACATGTTATGATGTTGCTAGATTAAGTCATATCCTTTCACCCCTCTTGAAAAATATTCCGTAAGAAGTCAAAACGGCAGCCGGCACAAAATTACATGCTTTTTGCCCTATGCAATCTCATCGAAGTCGATATTGGCGACATAGTTATCATATAGTATGTGTAATCTGTGTCATTGCAGTGGTTTTTATTAGTTTTCTGTCTGGACAAAATGTGAGTAAAATCTAACAAAAAATAAAGGTAGGAGAGCAATTTTTGGCAGTTGTTAACATTTTGGTTCGGACAGTATATATTTCACTGCTATGTATATAATAAATCTGGATATTCTGACAGTCAATATCTGAGACAAAATGCATAAAACAATAATTCGGAGACTATTACAATACATGTCCCCAACCCAACCCAACAAATATTCATATCTCCTCAGTTCAAGGGCCATAACAAAATGTGTAACCAATTTTAGCTCAATATCTTGAGGCATTGCAAAAAAATAAAGAAGAAAAAAAGTCTGAAAAACACCTCTCTTTTTTTAATCTTCTATTCTGTGAAAGATGTACAAGTGAAATCTGATCTGTAACAGTTCAATATTTTGAGGCACTGCACGCAAAAACTATATGTAGGACAAACAGACAGAAGGACAAAGCTTACAGTCCTGTTCAGATGGACTGGTAAGGAATTAATAGTCACCCTGCTTCATTTGATTGGAAATAATTTCTCACAGTTCCATGAACAATCAACACAACTAACACATGTGAAAAAAGCCACTAAAAGATCTCACACCTCTAGGTTTGTCTTAAGTTTTCTTACAATATGCGAACCGGCCATGGTAGCATCGTGGTTAAGCCATCAGACATTACATGATCAGCAAGTTGATCCAATATTTGGAGTCGTGGGGAAAGACAGAACAAATGCTTAAGTTATAAATATCAATAAACACAGAAGACACTTACCTAATACTGGCTCATAAATATCCCTGATTTTAAAGCTTGGTAGTATCCAATAGAGATAAGATGTCTTAAACCTATTGAATAAAAACACAAAACTTGCTTCTTTCATCTCCCTGTTTACCCATTCAATCTTTACAACCTGCAAAATGAGATGAAAACAAAAAACTGTACAGCAACAAAAGGTGACAAATGAAAGAAATTAAATCTATGAATAGACAATTAATTATCATAGTTCACATTTTACCACGTCACCAACGGCTAGTGCAATAAAAAAAGGTTGTGCCCTATCTGGTTTTGCACCCTGTCCTCCCTATAAATCCCATGTTGTATATGTATCCTTAATTGCAAATTAAAAATTAACGAATGAACCAACAGTTTAGCAAAACATTTTTATCTCTGATATTTAGTAACTGAGCACACTTGTAACCACCTTTTTTTGGGGGGTGCCTCTCCAGTTTGCAATGGTCCTTATCTTGGTTATTAAATAGATGGTAACACTTAACAAGCTCCACAAATTTAAAATTCATAACCTGAAATATTATCTTAATTTAGCAGCGAATAAATATTGTGTGATAAAATGACAAATTAATTTCTTTTAAACTTAAATATTTTCGAACTAATGTACTTATTAAAACAGACTGCAATTAAATATCCAAATGTTACGACTTTGCATATTCCTACAATAATCTGTATGCAGAAACTTACCTCCGACACCATAACTCTAAGGAGGGCATCAAAGAAATACTTTGTCAAGTTATCTGGTAGTTTTTCACCAAATCCTTGTAGAATGGCAGTGATTTCTCCTGCTGCGATTATCCCAAAGCCAGCTAAAAAATATTAACTCTGTAAATGACCCACAAATGCCTGCATATTCAAAATACATTTGTATACCGGTAGGTCATATTAACTATATAAATGACCCACTAATGCCTGCATATTAAACAAACATTTGTAAACATTATATAAACTATATTGTATACAAGGTGTGGATTTTTTAAGACATCTTGCTTATGATGTTTTTTGTACACAATCAAACTGGCGTCACGTCGTGTATTATGGCAAATGTATATCTATGGATTTTATACAAATCATTGCAAGTTTGCATCTAAAAATTAACAAAATTGTGCTTAAAAGAAAGAAAACCAAAAACTAAAGAAATTTTTTGTTTTGTTCAATGACACCACTAGAGCACAATGATCTATAATCATTGGCTATTGGATGTCAAACATTTGGTAAGTTTGATATATAGTCTTGGAGAGGAAACCTGCTACATTTTTCCATTAGTAGCAAGGGATCTTTTATATGCGCTATTCTATAGACAGAATAGCACATACCATGGCTGGGACATGTTACGCGCTCATTTGACAGAGTCAATGAAAATGAAAATAAAAGAAATGTACATTCGACAGGCCGTCATTCCTGGTGGATGTACACCAGTGTTGCAGCCTCTTGATGTTAGCTTGAACAAACCGTTCAAGTGTAAAGAAATTCTTAGAACATGTGGATGGTGAATGGCAACCACAGCAACACGAAAACTGGCAGGACGCAGAGCACAAGATGATGCACTCTTTTCCGAGCACTTGTTAAACACCGACTAAAACACAGCGGAAACAGATGTCAGCAAAAACACCAAAGAAACAGAAATGGTTGACTAGTATGAGGACAATGTAGATGAAGCTATCTGGGCAATCATCTCTGCACAGGATTCGGATTCTGAATTTAATGGCTTTAGAACAACTGATCTACTATCTGACGACAGTTCAAGTGACTGACCAATTAATCAGACAATTAACAGTTACTCATCTTTAATTTGTGTTTCATTCTTTATTTCATTCACTTGTGACAAATATATATGTAAAATATTTATAAATACACAAGTTACATATGAATAATAATTTTAAAACAGTGTTCAGCGTTTTGTTCCTTTGTTACAGTATTTCACGAGTGCTAAATTATGCGTACACTGCTAGTGTCACACTAACAGCAACATGATCAGGAGGGTGGGAATTTGTGAGCACTCGCCAATCTGAACATAACTCTGATGTGACTATCAAAATGGGCTTACAAAGACTACAGCAAGAGGTAACGATAACAACAGAATGAGACAATCCCAGGTCTTTTGCATTTTGACATGTTAACCAAAATCAATGGTTCGATTTAAAAAAGAAAGAAAAGAATTGGTAATCAATTTATTTTATGAATTCATGCTTATCTATTATTTGACCAAAGCTGATTCGGCTTTTATTTATATTGTATTATTCACTTAGAAAATCATAAAATGTGGACTTATTTAATCACAGCACTAGGCTGCAATTAAAATGTAATTGTGCAGATTTTATTTATCTGCATTCACGAGTACAAAAAAAGAAAAAGAAAAAAAAGAGAGAATTAAATATGATATTTATACTCACTGTCTGCAGTTGATGTTGCCTTCTGGCTGAGAATATTTTGATGCAGCCCTTCTCCGAGGCCTGGCACCAGCTGCCAAAATATCTGATGACACTCTTCGGAAGCATTCTCCTGCAGAATCTGATACCACACGATGAACAGCTTCATGCCTTCTCTGCGCAGCTACCAAAAATACACCAAACTCAACATAATCTGATTGCCTATACTTATTTTTGTTTCAACTTTAAAATTATATAAAATTACTGAAGAATTTGTTATCTATGGTACTTTCAAAAACATAACTTTTATAATAAATGTAAAAACCAAAAATAATCCTTTCAACCAGAGGTGGGGAAATGCCCCTTTTCCCGGTCTGGGACCGATTCTCGATCTCTGAGACCGAAATTATTTTTTAAAAACATGCGTTTGCCGGTCCCACTTTTGTCAATGTCATTCTTGTCGGTCCGAAGCACCTGTCCATTTCTATTATTGGAACAATTTCCTATACGTCAAGTGGACCGGCCTGCCCAGACATCGGTAGGCCTATCTTGTGCATGATTTAAAATAATAAATAAATAGTGGACAATATGGCTAGTGTATCAGACATTTGTGATTTTAAAGTCTGCATAAGTATATTGCCAGTCATTGAAGATGGCCACTAGGCTACACATTTGTCAAAGTCGCCGAGCCAGTCAAGAGATTAAGATTAAACACAAGTTAATAATAGCACAATTCTTGGTTTGAGAGCCATCAAGGTATTACACTACAATTAAAACAAAAGGACCAGAATTTGCAACTGGTTACAATCAACACCTATGCACAGAGCTCTGTCGGGTAGAGTGTCCTAGTCCAATGCAAGAGCTTGAGGCATTTGTGCAATACAAACTGCTTAAAATAGCATAAAATATACTGAAATAATCTATAAATGTATTTATTGCTGACTGTATAGTGTATCCAATAATTATACAGGATTTAAAAATAAACCTATTTTTTTATTTTTTTTAAAGCTGCTATGTCTGGAATATTTTTATTATTTAAGCATTTAGAACAGTTAATCCAGTCACATTTGTTGCATATAACACGCCACACTCAGCTTTGAATTCGCTATGCTGGTGTTTCCAAGTTAAAAATAAACCCGGTATTTGGAAAGTGGGACACTTTTGTCGGGCCGACAATGGGCTAAAAATAGTACGGATCAGCTAGTGTTGCATTACAAAAACCGAGCAGTCAATTATAGCAGACAGTCATGTCGACGTTCTAAACACACATTATAAAAAGGCGTATGAGTCCGGTGTTTAGAATGTCGCAAAGCGTGTCTGCTGAAATTTACAGATAACATGCATTCGGTATTACAAAATGGCGAGCATTGTTCGAACTGGCTAGTAAGCATTTGACGACATGCGTTAATGATGACAACTCGCGAGTGAATTAAAAGTGCAGTTATGCTTGTATTTGAACTTAGAACTTGATTGTATACGAATGAATCCAGACATAGCAGCTTTAACCTGTTATCTCTAGAGCCAGAAGAGGTCAAATTTCATCCAATCAGTGATGTTATTACTCTTTGTCTAAATATGCGCTAGCTCAGGCTGTCAAATGCTTCTACAGTGTGATCTTTTATTAATATTCAGGACACTGTACTGAATACTCGTACTTTTTATACATTTATGGGAATTAAAATTAATAACTTTTGTTCCTTTTTTATATATTTATTCCATTATGTATAATTTATACAATTTGTGTGTTTTTTCACTGATGCGATAAAAAAGAAGAAGGGTTTCATATTGATCGTTTCGCATTCAATTCATGATTCAAGATAAAACTATACATTTATCACCACATTAAAAAAACACCTATTTGGCAAATATCGTCTTTTAAATGTTATTTTTTTTATTCCTTTCTTTTTTCCCTTCACAACCCCCCCCACCCCCCCGTTTATGACGACAAAGTGGGACCAATTGACAATTTTATTTTCACCCACCCCTGCTTTCAACAGATGGGCTATTTTTATCCAGCAACAAACAAATGCCACTGGTCAAGCCTCTGACCTCCATCAATTCATGCCACAACAAAAGCACTTGCATTGGTGTCGGCGTTAAGTTGGACCCGTCAATTCATACCACAACACGAGCACTTGCATTGGTGACGGCGTTAAGTTGGAGCCGTCAATTCATATCACAACAAGAGCACTTGCATTGGTGTCGGCGTCAATTCATATCACAACAAGAGCACTTGCATTGGTGTCGACGTTAAGTTGGAGCCGTCAATTCATACCACAACAAGAGCACTTGCATTGGTGTCGACATTAAGTTGGAGCCGTCAATTCATACCACAACAAGAGCATTTGTATTGGTGTCGACATTAAGTTGGAGCCGTCAATTCATACCACAAGAAGAGTACTTGCATCGGTGTCGGCGTTAAGTTGGAGCCCTATTTTAGCAACTGACAAATACAACTTTACAAGAAGAAAAGTTTGAGAAGACGGTATACTGCAATGTGGTAAACAAAATATTTCAACCATTTTCATTTGTTAATTTAGTATATTAAAGGTTCATACAAACTTGAATTTAATGTTACTAACAGATGACAAATCAAATATAAAATGTTCCTCTACTGTCGAAAATCCATACTGTTGTAAAAGACATACAAACCTTTATAGAGTTGCTTGTATGCAACAGTTTCTTCATAACACGACCTAAAAATGTCAATAAGCATAGATATATGAATGTAAATACAACTGCAGTGCACAACTAGACTTGCAAATAGTATACTCAAACAGCAAAATCAATGGGGAAATTATACAGCTATGTTTAACAATCTGATTCAATTTAAATTTACAAAAGTTCAAAATAAATTATAAAGAAATTGGAGAATTCCCAGTGTCAAACAGTATTTACATTTGGAAACAGAATTATGATTTTCAGCAAAATTTTAAAAACGATTGTCATTCACTGTAAAACTGATGATTATTACAGTACTGTTGGCAAATGCATAGCATCGTATTACTGGGTTCACTGCTTAGTCTGCTGCGCCTGCCAGGAGTAAGTTCAGCCAACCGTTTGTTGATTTTTATGCTACAAATTAAAATGCATGACGACTTCAGGAACCAGTCAAAATAGTTTGCTAGCGATAAATATAATAAAAACTACATATTTGTTTCATATTACAAAAACCTCAACGTACCAATGCTGTGAAACATCCATCTCTTATGAATCAACTCTGGTAAGAGGAACAGAATTTTCTGAAGTAAAAAAAGATTATTTTTTTACAATCAATGAAAAATAGTAACTACTACTAGCTTGTTTGAAAAAAACTTGCAAAACTAATTTTAATAATATTACACTGCATGTATATTATATTTATAATGCTACTCATTTACACCAAGAAAGTAAACAAATGTATCCTCCAACTTACCCATAATATCAGTCATACACCCATGCGATAATTTAGTGTATTAACCTGTGTGATTTAAATTTAAATGTCTCTAGGTAAAGTGTTGCTTGCAATGGGTCAACCTTTACAAGCCAACAAGACCTGCATACCTGAGCGTACATGATGTCAAATTAAACTGTGCTAATTGTGATGATGTCTTATTACCAATGAAGATGATTTTAGTACTATAATATCAAATGAAAATGTTATTTTAGAAGTGTCATGGGATAAAGGGAATTGCTACTCAGGTTTTTTTAATGTGAAAAATATCAACCTCGTCTAGTTAATCAGTATTTATCTTGGCAGAGCCTTGACAAATACCAATTAACATACTCGGTTGATATTTTCAATATTGAAAAACAATTGTGACAAATCCTCTATGTATCCACCAAGAAAGTAAACAAAGGTTTTATCAAAGCTTACTTCAAAGATGTGCAGAACTCCATCTAGTTCTTCTCTGTGAGCCTTGTTCACTGCAATATAAAGTAATGTTTTTAGGTCGAACATACACAACTTGAATATTGTAAAACGGGAAATGTTAAAAAAAACTTTTAAAAATTAATTTAGTGGATCTATATCAGGTACTAATATTTAACGATTCTAGATTTAAAGAGACATATAATGGGCTTTTTCTTCTTCGAAAAACATTTCAAGGGATCTAGACCTTTTTCAAATTCACTTGCCATGGTGAAAAATTCACTTGCCCAGTTTTGTTACACCAGTTAACAGATGTTAAAACTAATGAATATTTTATAATTTATCTACTTATGATAATGAATGGGAACCACTCCCCCTCCCTAAAAAAATAAATATCCCACAATAAATTTTATTAGCATAAAGTGTACATGTATTACAGTTTACAGCTTACAACCACACCATCCCCCAATACACACACACACAGAATTAGTAATTTTTAAATGCAAGTACTTTGTTAAATTAATCTCTTTCATGATATTATTATTATTATTAATTTTTTTGCAATTCATTAAATTAATAATTTATGTTTTGGTTAGGTACATTCCAGTTTGGGGACATTTTGATCAGTTTCCCAACAAGGATTTACAAAATAGTTTATAATCTTTCATCTCATATATTTTCAGTTTGTCCATGGCCAAGTAAAATTTTACCCAAACATATCTTTAATTATGGAAAGTAATTTCAATTAGTATTAAATGATATAAAATACAATTTACATTTGTTACTGAAATAAAAGTGAAAAATTCAGTACCTCTTTGTTTGAGTTCATGCTCCACCACACTAAAGTTATCATAGAATATGTAGTAGATGTGAGAGTAGTTTTCCTGGAAAAATTTCTTTGCCTCCAAAGTATCATAATTGTCTGAAATGAAATAATACAAATGAAATGCACATTAAGATAATCATAGCAACTAAATTTTATACATTGAGAGATGCGAGCAGCCACTCGCAGGCACCACATGCTCGCCTAAAACTTGGGAGTTGTTTATTGCTCGCCCCAATAGTTATTCAACCATTGAATACATTCAATATGTGAGTTGGGTAATCTGTCAACTGTTTCAAATTATTAAATAGAAATGTTTCGCATGCTTGTGTGAGAAATCTGTTTTCAATATGGGTATGTTTTCATCATATACCGGTGGACATTACAATATAGCTGAAAGGGATTTCCGGACTATTGTCGAGATGGTGAAAGGAACATTTGAAGAACCATCAACCTGTTACATTCTAAATATAGCTATACACAATTTTGTTGTTGTTTATTTTTAATTTTTGAAATTGATCTCCTCATTTGGTACTTCTCACCTGGGATCATATTCAGGAGAGCAGTCCGGTGCACTGATTAAAGTATATTATTACACCCTAGGTACATATTGTTAACAAATACAAAAAGTACTCTCTTACCTTTCCCCAAAATTTTGTTCACACACAAGTTGTGAGAAAAACATTACAGTGACACAGCTTCCACATATGAAACTGTAACGATGTTGTCAGTATAGACATTGCTGAGATAGCATAGGGTACATGCAGTTTTCATCCGTCTGCCATTTAGTTTTTTAATGGAATATTCTTCAAGAGGGGTGAAATCCTCCAAGGTATGTGACATAATTTATATAAAATCAGTGATCTTTAGTAGTATTTTTAAACAAATAAAAAATAATTTTAAAAATTAATATGACGTCACGTTTGTTTTTATATTATAACATGTTAAGACGTTGTTAGATTAAGTTATATCCTTTCACCCCCTAGGAGAATATTTCATAAAAAGATTTCTGTCTGGGCATAATGCAAAAGATGACAGTCGGCTTATACACAGAGGCAACAAATTGGCTCATGAAATACCAATATAAAAAAAATCCTGACCTCAACTTACAAATATTGATCAGCCTTTCATAGCTTATGTAACAATAATTTGTGCTCAATAAAACACCTCACTATGCAATAATATGTAGTTTTTTGTTCTTGAATGCATTAATAGTTTGATGAATAATAAAACATTACTGTTTTATTGTCATTTCAATGGTAAAAACGTGTTCCACCATCTTTGTTTGACACCTTTGTCTATATCATTTTGTAAGACATTAGCATTACCATAAGTTTGCATAACGATTACTGTGTCTGTAATACTTAATGGGAAAGAAAACATAATCAAAAAGAAAAGCACAAGTCTATTTGTTGACAGTATTATTGAAATCAATACAATGTACAACTAGACAAAAGATGACTTCGGCTTATACACAAGGCCGATGATTTTGTACTTGATATTTAGGGTCAACTAAGAGGTCGGCTTATACAAGGAATCGGCTAATACACGGCAATATACTGTAGTTGTTAACATTTTGGTTCAGACTTTAAAGGTAGGGTAAACTCAAATAAGAGCTGTATATATTGGAAAGATGCATACCACTAACACATACTGATATTTTAACAAATGAAAAACCTGTAATTTTAGAGTTAATTAAAAACCATGATTATTCCTGCTAACTGGGGGCAGCAATTTTGCTTAGTTTTTGTGACATCCGGTGGTATAGTTTGGGGCGAAGTGACGTTAGCGGTCTATTTTCTCTATGTACAATGTAAACAAATGCTCTTAATTTATGACAAGACGCTTCACTTTCACCAACCTGACTTGTAAAACAACATCAATGACTATTAGGCCTATCACAATATCCAAGTGATACTTGTCTTTTCTTTGGGACAATGCAGTTGGTCAGTTTTGTGATTTTAGATGGGAAAGTCTACTTAATCAAGGGTTTTACAGAATTATTTACAGTAATAGAGCAGGGCGGTTCGTAACGTCCATTACGATTTGAGGTGTATCCATGCTGTTATCACATAATACTCTGTGATCTTCATAAAAAAGGCATGTTTTTTTAGTGTGTCTAGACAGTGTTTGTGGACCGTCTGAATATACACCTGCCAATCAGGAACCACAGAAACGGCACAGAAAGAAAAAAGACCAATTAACCAAGAAAACACTCTGATTATTGTTTCCGTACGCGGGTTAATTCATGTACAAAACATAATAGTTATTTCAACACTTTGACAATGGTGGGTTCTTTTGTATTGAACAATAATAGATAATTGGTGCTGGCTTACTAAGATGATTATCATTACAGAATACTGCGATGCATTCGTAAAAATCAGGTATGTTTTGTTTCTTCAATTCCAAGACTAATTCCTGACATGAAACGTTACTATTAGTTAGGTATTACTTAAAAACCAGATCGTGTGAGGGTGTATTCAATGTCATGGTACAAAATGGCTGCACTCGTATATAATAGCTGTCACATTTAACCGTTTTATTAATTAACTATACGATTATACTTGTTGATATTAAGCAACAATGTGCAATGTATATCATTTAATATGCATACCAGGCCAAATGCCTTGATTGTCCCCTCCTTTAAATGTGTGACTGTGATGAATGATTTATTTACCCATGAATTAAATATCAACTTGAACTGCACAAGTTATTGAATAACAAATAGTAATGATTCAGTATGTCTACAAATACATAGCCCTAGCAGCTAAATTTCATATTGGCAATGTGTTCCTTCTTTTCAAAACCTTTCATCAAGGCTTCAGTCATCAGGGCACCTTACCAAGCACAGATCGCAAGTGCTTCAACCGAGTCACGGAATCTTTCTTTGGATCTGCAACCTTCTGAGCTGATCTTTTCAAATCTCCATGACTGGTCGTCTTCCTGAACATAGACAGTGCCGAAGACATTTAGCTACTTGTCTATGTACAGCCGTTTTGCCATTTTGGGGCACTAAAGTTCACTGACAGATGAACATTTTCGCCTATTTACACAAATGGCGGTTCCTGCTTCTGACGCGCATGCGTTTTGATTTGCAAAGGGAAATAATTTAGAGATGACTCGGAAAACACAATGTCATGGATTTTAAAGCTGCAATCTCCAGTACGTCAGTAAGTTTGTTAACAGCAAACCCGGTAAAAGGCGAAAATGCTAAATTACCAACCGGACGTCTCCATTCTGTTTATATATTTTTTCAATTTCATTTAATTCTGTGGGTTTTTGTTTTACTTAAAGTTCAAACATACACACACTTTGACAATAATTTGAGGCAAATCAAATCTTTTTTTTAAACTAGTCATTGCACCACTACTGGTGTATCAAAGGTTGTGGTATACATGTTCTGTTCTGTTTGTAGCAACAAAGTGCATATAAAAATCCCTTGTTGCTAATGCAAAAATGTAGCGGTTTGTTTTTTCTAAAACTATGAGTCAGAAATTACCAAATGTTTGACATCCAATAGCTGATGATGAATAAATCAATGTGCTCAAGTGGTGTCGTTAAACAAAACAAACTTTAACTTTAAAGGAATGCTAAAGCAAGGCTTTTTGACTGGTATGCATATTTAAAGATACATAATGCACATTAGTGCTTAATGTCAACAAGTATAAATTATCGTATAGTTAATTAATAAAACGGTTAAATGTGACGGCCATTATATATAACGGGCGCAGCCATTTTATACCATCCCAGTGAGTACGCCCCCTGGCGAGCTGGTGGTATCGTCAAGAATTAGTCTTCGAACTGAAGAAACTAAACATACCTGATTTGTACATAAATTAACCCACGTACTGAAATAATAGTCGACGTGTTTACTTGGTTAATTGGTCTTTTCTTTCCGTGACCCGTACCGGTGGTTCTTGATTACCTCTTTTATTAAGATCACGGGGTTTTGTGTGATAACCTTAAATCGTAATGGACATTACCAGCCGTCCTGCTTTATTACTGTAAGTAATTCTATAAAACCCTTGATTAAGTAGACTTTCCCATCTAAAATCACAAACTGACCAATTACGTAGTCCCAGAAAAAATAAAATTATCACTTGGGTATCGTGAGTGGTCGTTTTTGCTCGAACGTAACCTACCAATAGTCCTAATAAAATGAATTTTTTCTTTGGATTTAATTTTTTTAAAGAAAAAAATACGGTAACTCCATGCATGTCGTTATACTGATGCAAATTGAAATATATTTAGTTAAATAGTTTATTATACTTAGTTGTTTTACAAGTCAGGTTGATGAATGCAAAGC
This sequence comes from Dracogyra subfuscus, assembly GCA_016106625.1. Classification (NCBI taxonomy): domain Eukaryota; kingdom Metazoa; phylum Mollusca; class Gastropoda; order Neomphalida; family Peltospiridae; genus Dracogyra; species Dracogyra subfuscus. The sequence continues at coordinate 5,401 of JAECMU010292133.1, read as the reverse complement.
GCCTTGTTTAAATTAGAGCGTTTGTTTACACTATGCATAGAGAAGTTGCGCGGAGTCGACGTGACATCGCCCCCAAGCTATACCACCGGACGTCACAAAACATAAACAAAATGGCTGTCCCAAGTTAGCAGGAATAATCATGTTTGTTTTTTTATTAACTCTAAATTACGCGTTTTTCATTTGTTAAAGTGTCAGTATGTATTGGTGTTCCGGGTATGGCGTTTAGGCTACCTTTAACAGTCAGAATGAAAAGAATGACTGGCTCTGGACCCTGTTATACAAAACATCAAAACATCTGCGCCAAGCAATTATTCAGGTCATACGTTTACACGTGTTAGGCATCTATTTCACGCCTACCATTCTCAATATCTTAATAAAAATAAAAAATAAAATTTCTCACACGATTTCAATCTGTTTCGACCCGTTCTGTCAGTTTCCCCAAACTCTTGTCTTCTGAGCTGTCCACACCATCTTAACCTGTCTCAACTTCCTCCACGGGTGCAGTCTCTGTGTATTTTCCTGCACCCACCTGGAATCCTCGTCCTTTGCCGCTAATAAATCTGGCCTGGCCCACCGCAGGTGGTAGGGGAACATAGAAAGTAGTTACAAATACCTCTTAACAATGCCAGAAGTAACTACTGAACACTCTCCGAAGTGGTCAGACTAAGCTAAAAGCTGATGGGGAATGACAGCTGTGTGACACGGATAGCCACAAGAGACAAGTACCTGTCACGGTTGGAGAGACAATGACTGAGATGTGGAGGTGGACAACGAATGAAGTTGAAAAGATAGGAGTTGCCAGATCGGGAAGAAATTAGATGAAATTCAAAGGAGTAAAAAGAAAGGGGGCAGTGGGATAAAAAAAAAATATATATTCACGCAGAAACTGACATTATTATGGAAGATGGTGCATTTTAAAGACCAAAGAAAAGTATATGTTTGTACTTCAAACTACATTAGTTGTACTGTTAGTAGTACTAAGAATTGTGATTTAGGCCGCGATCACAATTATCCGTTTTTTACTCTCCGCTCCCGCTCCCGCACCCGTTATCCGTCGTCCGTTGTCCGTTGCTTACGAACACACCTGTCAGTAATTTTAACAAAAATGCATGTCTACAGTTGCTGCACGAGAATACTTCATATTCACGTGTGTTGTAGGGTATATATACTTCGAAGCATACAACAAATATTCCTAATTATTCGACATGTCGAAATACCTACAAGTCCGCTGCAATGATGATGACGTTTTGCTAATGTATCGGTATGGAAAAAGGAGAAAGAAGACGATGAAGAGGTTGAGGGTACACCATATTAATACGAAGCGCCATGAACACGGGGAGTATCACAGACTAGTTCGAGAACTGCAACTGGATGAAGATAGATTCCACCAGTATTTCTGCATGACGAGGGAACAGTTCGCACAAATGTTATATTTGGTGGAACCCCACATATGTAAACAAGACACACAGTTGAGGGAAGCCATATCGGCACATGAACGACTAGCTCTATGCATAAGGTAAATTTCTTTATTTAGTTAATTGTTTAAAAAAATAAAAATGAATGATGGCACTCGACTACTTATTCATTTGTTTGCCTCAAAATATTTGTTTTAAATAAAATTTAAATACAAAAGTCGTTAACGTCTACTTTTGGGGGTGGTTGGGTGGTGATGGGGGAATTATATTATATGGAACCTTAATTTCAATTAACCAAATTTATAAAATTACTTCTCCATTAGAATTACAACATGAAATGTAAAATAACAAAATTATGGTCAGAGTACATATATGATAATTTTATAATTTTAGTAACAGCGAGGAAGTTACTTTTGTTTGCAATGAATGGGGTATTTCGTTTTTAATTACTTAAATGGTAACCACGTCCCACTTCTATATACGGTTCACTACCCATTAATGTTGAATGAGAGAATAAAATTTTAACGAAACCATTTATATAACTACGTACCTTAGAAAATATAAATTTCACCAGTAAAAGACACTGCAGACAAGAACCTGTTCGTATTTATAGCAAATTGAATACAAATTACTTATAGCCATTGGTCGATATTAACTCATCATTTCAACAAGAAATTCACGAATACTGTGATTTCACGTGTAAATGTATTCAGTGGCATACCTGTATCATTTATTTTTCGTGGGAATGGGTGGTATTTCACCTTTAACAAAATATGAAAGTACTTGATGGGATGGGGTATGTTTGAACCCCACCTAACCACAACCCCGCTATAAAAATTAATTATGCAAATATTTACATCGGTGGAATAATGAAATAACTTACACACACAAACACACAGACATATATACAGACACACAGACAGACATATATTTATGTAATTAGAGCTGTATCTACGAAGAATTGAATCGCGAGGTCAGGAAATACCCTAAATATGATGTCACACTGTAGGAATCTTATCCGCATCCATTATCCGCTTCAGTCAAAATCGGTCCAGGAACGATTTGTGCGGACGAGTGTAAGTGTGCGGAAGCGGAGACGGGTAGGTCTGTTTGCACGCATTGATTTCAATACAATCCAATTTGACTGACGACGGATAACGGGCACGGGAGCGGAAGCGGAAGGAAAAAACTGATAAATGTGATCGCGGCCTTAGTCGTAGATTTACGTTTAGATGCAAAACTTGGCTTACGATGTTTTGTGAAACTGAGCCCTGGTAACTACGGCAGAAGATGATACCTTCCGTCTTCATATAATTATTAAAATATCAAATATTCTCAATATCACCTTGGGTAAAAACAATTCGGGGTGGGCCACCCATTTTTAATGCCCACATGTCACTTCATTTAAAATGGCCGTTCCAGTCAATAGTTCTAGTCAATAACCACAACGATTTATACATCATTCAACGAACTCTTAACTCCACCAACTTCAGAATTGTCTTCGACAGGCCTAACAAAATAGCTTTCCAAATTGAGTTTAGCTTCATTGATCAAAATATAAACATATATCATTGTGTCGTTTCTGCTCGGTTTTAATGAAATTGCTTTTTGGTCTGTAATAATGAAAAAAATTGCGTGGAACGTATGGCAGATAGATATAACCCTTGTTGCGAAGTAAAATTTAAGTAATTACTTTGTTTACGCGTTAAACTAATAACCGTCTGACAATGAGTATTCAGGCTTAAAGGGACATTCCCGAGTTTGTTGCATTGTAAGATATTTCCGACTAATAAAATATTTCTACTATTAAACTATTTAGATTATCAGTGTCTGTATATTCAATGTGTTTCTGGTCGTCTTAATATTTGTAAGGAGCCCAAACTGGATTTCGTCTTCAAATAATTTCGTACGTATGAAAATATTTATTTTAGAAAATAAAATTAAAATTAACCTAATACAAATATTAGAACGATCAGAAACACGTTTAATATAGAGCCGCTAATATTCTGAACAAGATAATATATTTAATATGTAAGTTTAATCGTAGAAATATTTTATTAGTCGATAACATCTTAAAATATTGCAGCAAACTCAGGAATGTCCCTTTAAGTGCTGCCGTCTGGACTCCCCACTCGGTATCATTGATTACTCATCTCAAAATGCAAACACAGCTACAATTTTAACAAACTCGTATACAGATAGTATCAACGGATATTGTTCCATACCTTCAGGTATATTTTTTGTTTGTTTTGTTTAATGACACCACTAGAGCACAATGATGAATTAATTATCGGCTATTGGATGTCATCAGAAGAAAGCTACATTTTTCCAAATGCAGCAAGGGATCTTTTATATACACTTTCCCATACAGGAAAGCACATATCACGGTTTTTGACGAGTCGTGATGCACTTCAATGTATCCACTGAGGTGGTTCGATCCTGCGACGCAAGCACCTCAAGCGACCACTGAGCTAAATATCGCCCCTCAGGTAGCATACAAATTTGGTCGTCATCTTATTAGCACATACTACTACATGTGTGACCGTTATATTAGATACTATTGATTTATAACTAGTTGTTTAAAACGCATTAACGAGTTGTACGATGAATGGTATCTAACCATCACGAATGCATTATGTAGTATTCTATTTATGACATACTCTCAAAATTAAGTCACCGGAAACTCTGCATATCCCCTAGCGGTCTCATGACCGTATTCCTGCGTGCGAAATTTTACGAAAAGCGGTTGACACAAAAGTCGGTAGAGCTGAGACGACTTTTATTTTTAGTACCAGTGACCTTGACCTTTGCAACAGCGAAACGTAAACTCGTTCAGGATGTCATAATCCTATTCCTATAACTGAACAAAATAAGAAACTTCCGCTAACTTTGCTTGAACATAACTTGATGAAAACAAACCGGGGGAATAAATGTTATATATGCGTTTAAAGAGTGTTCCGTGATGCATCGTTTGGTTTAAAAATCATGGTCATAGGTTAACAGAAACTGGGAGAAATTGTAACCAAGTGTGGTAGGGGTTAAAAAAAAAAACATCACCCACTTAATAACGGGTATGTCCACGTCTTGAATTCACCACTGCAGTGCATCGCAAGCGCATAGAATTGACTAAAGTGTTGATTTCTGCCTGTGGAATATCGCTCCATTCCTGAATGAGCGTTTGACGAAGTTCGTTGACGTTAGCGGGTGGGTTGGGACGACGCCTCAATCGTCTGTCCAGACTATCCCAGACATGCTCGATGGGGTAGAGATCAGGACGTTTAGAGGGCCAGTCATCACTGAAATCATTGTTATTTGTCCTAAGAAAATTTACAGTGTCTCTAGCTGTATGAGACTTGGCATTATCATGCTGAAAAATCGAGATGTTGGTGTTGTTATGGAATAGAGGAATGACGTGTCATCGCGGTAACGTTGAGCATTTAAATTGCCATCATTGACGACTAGTGGTGAACGATAACCATGGGCAATGGCTGCCCAGACCATGGCAGAACCGAAAAAATAACGGTATTCTAGCGTCGCCATATCCAACGAGTGTATACACGTGCCCAAATAAAAAGATTTAGACGATGAAGTTGCGTTAAAACGCATCCGACGTAAAGACGTCGTGCATGTAAACCGTTTTCCCGCAGACGATTACGAACAGTTTGTCCACTGATTCGGTTATTATGAAGCCCAGGTATGTTAGCAGCAGTAGCAGTGGCAGTTTGGAATCGATTGCACAAATGTGTGTTCATGATATAGCGGTCTTCACCACGCGTTGCAATACGCGGCAAGTCGTTGGTGCTTCCTGTCATTCGAAATCTTACGCGAAGATTTCGTATCGCTCGACTAGAACTCCTAATATGCCTTGCAACGTCTTCTATCAACATGCCAGAATCAAGCATGCCATTCGCCCATTCGCGTAAATGATTGGGTATTCTTGGCATACTAAAAATGCTACAATGTAAAAAATAGGCGTCGGAAACGGG
>JAECMU010292126.1:0-10389 GCA_016106625.1 Dracogyra subfuscus | reverse complement strand
CAGCAGTCTTCCACGGTGTTTGTTCAGACATTACACATTGGCAAACTTGCCTTTTTGTTAGCGCATCATGATTGGCATATCTTAATAAGTGACAAAAACGATGCACCAAACGATGTAAATAAAAAAAATATTTACGGTTATATATTTCCAAAAAATATACAGCATATTTAGAGATCAAATAATACAATGTGCACAACGCTCGCGCAAGTTAGGTAAAAATTCAAACAATAACGTGACGTCGTTTCTCAAAAAGGTGGTCCGCCTCAAATCAGCCATAGATTGCCAGCATATTTCAACCAATGTGATATAAAGCGTAATCTGTTATTACAGGTTCAAACAACAGGAGGATCATTTATTCTAAATGCTTATCTATTAAAAATATTCCAGATATAGTAAATTTAAAAGTCAATTAAAATTCCAATGAGATAGATTATCGGTCACATAAAAACCAACATATACATGTAGATAAAATTAAAATCACTTGTTTAATAACCAAGAATTCCATACATGCACATACATGTATCCGCATGCATATATATGAGATATTCATATCAGTAACTATTTTTAAAATTAAATTGTAAGCATCTTTAAAAAAAAACACTGAAAGCCCTAAATTACTATCAAAAGAGATTTGTTTATGAAAAACACAAGGAGGTATAATCTAGACTAGGGGGGTATAGTCTGGCCTAGCCCAAAATATACCCTGGGGTATAAACCAGCCTAGTCTACTTTATACCCCGGGGTATAGTTTGGGCTAGGCCACTTTAACCCCGGGTATAGTCTGGCGGGGGGTTAATCTGGCCTGCTACACCGGTTTATCCCAGTAGAACATGTGCTTCAGGGGACGCCATGGTGATTTGTACATTTATTTTCCCCCCAAATAATTTTTCCCCTCTGCCCGAGGGGGTTGCAGAATATATATCCTGGGAAGGAGGCCCCGCTGTGCTTTGTGCTACAGACCCTAAGAATCCGTAAACCTGCTCTGAATCTGGTTAGAGATTTTTGAAGCCGTCTTAGTGCTACATCCATCCTAGGCTATGACTTCAATACAACACACACTATAGTGACAAGGCTTACGATGCTTTTATGATTTCGTAGTGATTTCATAAATATAGGTCCTGGTTTCGGATCAATAACTTCAATAAGTGGCAAGGTTTTTTTATTTTTTTTAATTACCATACAAGGTCTATACATAATAATACATATGAACACAATTTGGTAGTCATTATTTATTACAGCATTGGTTTGTTCATTTTTCAAGTTCTTGTGCAGATAACAGACAACAAAAACCATGCAGTTCCAACAGATCATGTTGTTTAAATATTGTTTTTTGATGTTGTCAATTTGAATAAAATACCAACTTTAAACAGCTTTTGTTTCAGTCCTCCCAAGGATTCATGTCTGTGTCAATAGCTATACAGTTATAAGCGGCATAGCGTATCTTTTCTTCTGCAACTTTAGCACTGAAATAGTGGAGAAAAAAACAACACGGTCATTATAATATATATATATAAAACACTTGTGTTAAGCAGCTATCTAGGTATTTTAGTTGGGGTTTTTTTTAAGGCAGATCACACCTGTTGGATTTTTTAAAAATATTTTTTATTGTCTCCAGAAATGTAAGCCAAGTGACAGGTGTGGGCCAAGACTTATCAAGTTTTAAAAGAATGTTTAAAAAATATGTATCATGGAGTAATCAATATTCGCACACATCAAGTCACGCATGTCATAATGTTTCTAAAGCTTGCCAGCACGCACAAACCAGTGGTATCACTAGTCTTTTATCAACAAATGAAAAGACAACACTTCCTGTTCCATAATCAGATTATGCCAAAATTTTAAAACATTTTGATAAGCTATTTGCATAATTTATTTTTTCATTAATAAAAAGTATATTTTCTCTTATACCAAATACAAGGATAATATGGTATGAGTAGGGCATTATAATTTGCCAAATTACAAACAGCATTGTCATATTAGATGGTGTATCAAAATAATTCCCCAAAAAACACTGCATAATTACAAAATTATGTATCAATAAAACCCTGCATATTTATATTATATCAAATTATTTACCAATTAAATCCTGCATGGTTGTATTAAACCAGATGCATAAAAAATATTATTTACCAAACAAATCATGCATATTTATTTCAAAAGTTACAGCAAAAAAGTTCACTTCATAATAACATACTTACATCAAATGTATATTACAAAAATTATTTATCACTTACTTTACATTGTATGTTAGATCAGAATTATTTAGCACTAAAATGAACAGTAAAACAAACCTGGAATAATAGGGTAAATAGAGCATATTGCCACATGTAGACGACTCAGGGAGGGAATCAATTGCATCTCTGAAATAAATAAAAAATTGTTAAAGCACATTGATTTATTAATCATCAGCTATTGGATGTCAAACATTTGGTAATTCTGACATATAGTCTTAGAGAGGAAACCTGCTAAATGTTTTCATTAGTGGCAAGGGATCTTTATTTGCACCATCCCACAGACAAGATAACACATACTACAGCCTTTGATGTACCAGTCATTGGGCACTGGATGGAACAAGAAATAGCACAACGGGGATCAATCCCATATAACTTTACCACTGGGCTATGTCCTGCCCCCTGAAATAAACAATGATATATTATTGAGTATTTTAAACTACAAACTTTAAGCTATTTATTTGCTCAAGAATGGAGTCTGGGGAGGGTAACAGTGGGACCTGAACCCTCTAAGAAAATTAAAGTGCCCTCTTTCAACAACTGATTTACAATTATTACTTAAGTGACCTTTTCAGGAAGTCGCAATGCTTAATGTAAGTAAACTAACTGAAACCGGTTTCGATTGCTAATAAAACTGAATTCTACCATGATTTTGGAAAATACTTGATTCAGATTGGCCAGTTACCTTAAATCCTAGGTGATTAATCATGGATAACCACCTAAGATTTAATTAGACCACTTTACTGAGGTATGAATACAACACCGTATTTACAAACATGTCAGCCAAACAAAGGGGGACCTTTCACATCGGTACACTTCAGGAAGTCTTTGATATAAATCCAGACTGGTTTAAGACGAAATGTATGTAGAGTTGCCAAAATAATAAAATAATGAAAGTACAAAAACAGCAGTTTTAACAAGAAGAGCTCTATAATACTGTAGCCTAGTTATAGCAGATGATCAAATTTTGTTACGGTCGACAACAGTTACTTTGTACATAGTAAATATAACATATCCAACGTTAATTTGTTGATATGATATATTTGACAAAAAGGTACTTTTTATTTCTTTCATATTTTGAAACTTTCAAATAAATATTTTCTACAGAATTATGAAAACTTAAAAATTACCAACCTGTAAACAGCGTTGTCTGCTTGTTTTTCAATTTTTGACAGGGGTCAAGGTTAGTAGACCAGTTTTTATTTTTAATGTGGCACAGCATTGTAAAATATAGCTAATTTTGAATTTGAATGACGTCAGTATTCCAGTTAATATTTAAAAATCAACAGAAAATGGAACATAGTGTGGGTGTGGTCCTCGCAGCACCCCCTCCCTAGAGCAGCCCTTGTATATTCCCAATTTTCATAAATTTGTTTTACTTTTAAAACATTTAAATATTTAAATACTTTGATATAAATTGGTCTATACATTTTTCAAGCCTTTGAATATCTCACAAAATATAAGGGCTGGGATGTCTGGGTATTATCAAATTGAGGACAGTAATCTGGTTAATTATTTTCAGAATTAAGACTGCATTAAACATTGCAGCTTGGTTGACTTTTGAGAAGGCTTTGGGGGTGATTTATTAAATTTTAAACAAACATGTTATTTATTCTTGTTTATGAATTTCCCTTTACATCTGTTAATAAAATAGACAAGATTAAATATCTGTTCAAGTTCTACGACCGTAAGTATTTATTTATTATGTTTGGTTTTAAATGACATTTAGAGGTGTTAAATCCACGATAACCGACCTCGAAAATGAAATCAGAGTATGTTTATCTCCTAAATATCCTCAATTATCAGGTTCTATTGTAACAATACATTATCAAAACTATCACTTTTAATCACATTTTAGTTTTTATTTATTTTCGAGAAGTACTTTTCATGGACAACTTAGATACAGGTCATTTTCCATGATATCCCAGGCTTGGATTTTAAAATCTGGAAAATCAAGGACTTTCCTGGATTTCCAGGACCCATACGAAGGCTGTAGTCCATGTGCCCTTTTGTCTTTGTAAAATATTTCCTGGGACAATGAACTGATTAGCAACTGAAGAAATCTTGGTTAACACTCACCACTAACTGGAAATACTTGTATACCGGTACATGTTGTTATTTTATTTACTAAAAATATAAATTCTGGGGAAGCATAGTAGATCATCTATTCAGTTCCAATATCATAATTTACCATGGCTTCCCACATGAAAGTCCTCTCTGGCTTGCTGTAGGTTATTTATAAAATGATCAAATTCTCCTTCTAATTTGTCAAAATTAATCTAACACTCATCTTGGTGACTTCAAGTTCTTTTAAGTTTATTACCAATAAAAGTTAAAGTTAATAATCGGACATGTCACCTAAAGAGAGAGACACTTAACATTCGGGGGGTAGTTGGGGAAAGATATTCATATTAACAAAATAAACAATTGCAGCTTTTGACTTCTTCACTAACCGTTGGGCATGACAATAGTAGGTATTTACTAGCCCAGCACTGAAATTCACTAGCAATGGGAGTAGGGCTACCATAATTTAGAAGCCCTGAATTACATTATTATCTTACTAACGTGACAGTATAATTAATGATCACAGCATTGGGATCATACTGCAGAACTGTCCTCTGGAAAATCAGGAGCCATGTAATTGAATGTTGTGAGGTTTGGACCAGACCAGCAGTAAATGCAGAAAGTGAGGGTCTACAGTATAAACACAAAATCCCTTTCTAACTCAATAACATTTATAGATGAGTTCAAAAATACATAGTCACTGTGGTAGTTGCTGAAATAAACACTGTTTAAAGTGTCACACAAGTTTACTAAAACTACAAGAATCAGTGGATTTACGTTTTTATTTCTAGGTCCACTTTCCATTAACGCAGTATGGCATGCAAAGTTATCAATGCAATGCATTTACATTTTTCCTTTTTCATATGCACGATTCCGTGTGCGGTCATTCAGTGCACTAAAAAAATGTTTTTATCAATGAATAATTTTCCACTTAAAAGTACACTTTGTCGACATCAAAAATGCAGATATAGAAAAAAAACATTTCTATGCATGGAAACGCATACGATAAATCACACGGGGAATCGCATTAATGGGAATCAGGCATTTCTATTGTTTGACACCCATAAGCTTATTTTCCTATTTACGGGGGTGTCGTTTCATTCGTGCATTCATTCATTCATTAATTAATTCATTCATCTGCTTACCCTTTTCCTGATGATATGTACAGTGGAGCTGGTAGCCTTCGTCTCCCTGTAACAAATCTCAGAAATCGGCTGCGGTCCTCATTTGAGAATTTCTTCAGTGCTTCCCAGAGATACTTCACACGAATATCATCCTCTTCCAAGTCATCATAGTGTGCTGTAATATAGATTATTACATGAGTATGTGTGCTAAACAAAAATCACCATGATATATTACATAAGTATGTGTGCTATACAAAAATCACCATGATTTATATCAGCATGTGTGCCATACAAAAATTACCAAGATTATTAGTAATATTACATGAGTATGTGTGCTAAACAAAAATCACCATGATTTATTACATAAGCATGTGTGCTATACAAAAATTACTAAGATTATTACAGGAGTATGTGTGCTATACAAAAATTACCAAGATTATTACAGGAGCATGTGTGCTATATACAAAAATCACCATGATTTATTACATAAGTATGTGTGCCATACAAAAATTACCAAGATTATTACAGCAGCATGAGTGCTATACAAAATTTACCAAGATTATTGCATGAGCACATATGCTATACAAAAATTACCAAGATTATTACATGAGCATGTGTGCTATACAAAATTTACCAAGATTATTACATTAGCACATGTGCTACACAAACATTACCAAGATTATTACATGAGCATGTGTGCTATAAAAAATTTACCAAGATTATTACATAAGCATGTGTGCCAGACAAAGTTACCAAGATTGTTACATAAGCATATGTGCCAGACAAAAATTACCATGATTGTTACATGAGCATGTGTGCTATATAAAATTTACCACGATTATTACATAAGCACGTGTTCCAGACAAAAATTACTATTATTGTTACATGAGCATGTGTGCTATACAAAAGTTACCAAACAGTCTGTGAACTACATTTATCATGTAAGCAAAAAGCCACAATTCTTGAGGAGCTGAATAAAGTTTCTAGAATAAAATAACAGGGAACTTCATCCCATTTTAACCCTTTCCCTTCCATTCTCGACCACAGTCCACACGCAACCAGTCTTCTTAAACACAGCTGTCAAAATTCACAGGACTTATCTTACCTTGATTAAGTTAATTCCAGAACACAGTAGAATAACAAGAACAAATTCAGTGTATTTTTTTTATCTGTTGTTTGTATTTCAGTTGTTATTGTAATATCAAACTAAAAAATTTAAAAGTCAATTTTCTTGATACATGTATTTGTAAAATATTTCTTTTAAAACAAGTTGAACAATATTATTTAATAAAAGTTTAAGATTTATAAAAGATATATTCACCGAAAATAATTGATAATTAGGACTTTGAAGAAAATGACAGTTATTGTTGAGTGAAAGTTAAAATAAACTTGGTAAAAGCATCATAAACAATGACAGCAATGATCGTGATGAAAGGATTTTTTCGAAATATTTATCACATATTAATCAAGTTCTTTTGTAAATTTTATTAGAGCAACTCAGCTCATTAAGATTTGAACTAAAATATTATACACATTTAATATAGTGTTACATTAGTTGTTTTCGAACAATCTGAGGTTGAAATTTGTAGGTTCAAAATTACAGATTTAATGTAACTTATTTTGTGGACTGCAAAGAACTGTACGGCATCTTTTGTATATATACACAGCCTTTGATATACCAGTCATGTGACACTGCTAGAAAAAGGTGAAATAAAGAGGTGTAACAAGATGCCTATATCAAAAGCTGTGGTATGTGCTATCCTGTCTGTGGGATGATGCATATAAAAGATCCCTAGCTACTAACTGAAAAATGTAGCAGCTTTGCTCTTTAAGATTATATGTCGTAATTAGCAAATGCTTTGACATCCAATAGCCAATTATTAATTTTGAATGTGCTCTAGTGGTGCCGTTAAACAAAACAACTTTTAACTTTTTTAACAAGCGGTCGAACTTCTGCCATATCTGTCAGCTAGGTAACATTAACATCAATCTAATTAAAATTAGCTCCACTATTACATGTAGATCAAACAGCAGCCTGTTGCAGCTCATGTCCAGTTGACCTTTGATTCGACCAATCAAAACCGTACTTGCAAAATCATGCCAGTGGTTTGAAAAGAATTCGAAACATTTCGGGATTATGCTGAGGGTATACGAAATGATTCGGGGGAATTACGTAGTATGCCGGAAACTAACTGCTATAAAAAACTTTATATAAAATTAGTTTCAAGACAAAAAAAATGTAATGGTATAGCCATACAATCAGTTTATACTAGTATACAATCCAGAATTTATTACTGCAAATTTCCCCCGTTTTTTCAATGTTGAAATTGACCAACAAGTTCGACTATTGCATAATTAGTCTTGCCCGATATTTTTTGAATTTGCATGCTCTAGAATAATGCTATAAAAGGCAAAGTGTGATTGGTCAATATTAAAATTGTTATTTACAGATGAAATGTCACCTGGACATGGGAGTCCATGCAGTGCTGTTAGATCTACTAGAACTAATTTTAATCAGATTGCATTAACATTTGCACCTAACATTAAATGAATATCACAGGATATAACACAATGAAAACCTGTTAAACTGTTTATGTGAACTTTTATTTTATTTTATTTTAAATAGTTTATTAAACACCAGAAACAAATATGGTAATGTCAGGGTTGGGGGCTCATATATTGCTAACTTACAGTCGTGCTTTCAACACATAACATAAATACATAATTACAGTACAATAGAACAGTACAATTAAACATGGATATATGAAACAGAATTATGTAATGTATGGGGTTAACAGTGAAGTTAGAAGTAAAGAGAGAAAAAGGTTTTAAGAGAAAAAAAGAATATTCACGAGAAATTTCCCTACTGAACATATCATTCAATCATAACTAGTTTAACGTGCACTACGGTTTCGAACACCCATATCTCAAGTCCGGCTTCCGGTAAGATCGGGGGTCCGACTTATGACAGGAACACACATCAAAGGTGCATTAACGGGGAAAGACCATATAACCCACCCCACGTAAGTCTTACAGGTTAAGTAATGTGAAATAAAATGTGTGACAGTCATACTTGTTTTTCTTAATGCTTCTATTGTGATGTTTGGCTCCCCGCACACTTTGGTCTCCAACTCCTGCCAGGGTAGCAAATCTAGCACAGCAATCGGCAAATTTTTCATCAATCCACACCGAAGGGCGGCAATCTGCAGATAATAACCACACAAGAGCAATGTAATAGTATATAATGTTTTATGTATCGGTTAACTCCTTCCTTCCCATTCTGTAGTTGAGATGCAATCGGTCTTCCTAAACACAGGACCGGCCTCGGTGGCGTAGTGGTTAGGTCATCAGTCTACAGGTCGGTAGGTACTGGGTTCGGATCCCAGTTGAGGCATGGGATTTTTAATCCAGATACAGACTCCAAACCCTGAGTGAGTGCTCCGCAAGGCTCAGTGGGTAGGTGTAAACCACTTGCACTGACCAGTGATCCATAAGTGGTTCAACAAAGGCCATGGTTTGTCTGTGGGAGGCGCAAATAAAAGATCCTTGCTGCAAATCAGAAAGAGTAGACCATGAAGTGGCGACAGCGGGTTTCCTCTCAAAATCTGTGTTGGCCTTAACCATATGTCTGACGCCATATAACCGTAAATAAAATGTGTTGAGTGCGCTGTTAAATGAAACATTTCTTTCTTTCTTTCCTAAACACAGCTGTTAAAATTCACAGGAGTTATCCATCTTGATTCTGTGAATGCTAAAACATAATAGTATAAAAATCAAACACAACCAGTGTATTTTTTTCTGACAGCCATTTAAGTTGTTATCACAATATAAAAAATAATAATAATAAATTGTGTAAATATGTGTAAATGTTATTAATACCATATTTGTAAAATATTTCTTATAAAACATTATTATTTATTATTTAATGTAAGATGAAGATTTGTAAACTAATTATACAGACTTTGGATTATTCACCGTCGAGTGAAAATAAACTGTGAAAGCATCATAAACAATGACATCAAGGATTGTAACTGTATGATTTAAAAAAATATATTTTAAAAATATTAATCAATTTCTTTTGTAACTTTTATTTGGGTACTTAAGACTTACTAAGATGTGCCATAAAATATTACACACATCAAGAGCGTGTTATGTTAGTTTTTTTCTTACAATCTGATTTTGAAAAATATAGGTTCAAAATGACATTTCACGTTAGAAACTTGAGTCGGTCATGACGTTTTCTTATTGTTAAGCTGGATGCATAAGCATTTAATAAGTCATAAAATTATGCTGAAACTGATTTACTGCAGTCCAACATGCAAACTGATAACAGTATAGATGAACATTACAATTAATATTTAACTTTAATTCATGACTCTAAATTAATTTGGCTTTGAATTAAAGAGTGAACTATAATTAATACCTGTTCGTCGAATTCCGTCATTCTCATTTCACGCACTTTCTCACAATATACTTTGCGATCCTCAAAGGAAAGTGGCAGAGGGTTTCCATCATTATCTATTCGAAGGAATGCCATATTGCCGTCGCTAAGCAACACGCTCCAGTGTCGCGTGACTGCATTAAACATTTCTTCCTCCACAGTCTCCAGATTGTTAACCATGTACACCTACAACAAATTAAAAATATAGTGAAACCCCTTTAAACACATACATATAACAAATTTTAAATATAGTGAAACCCCTTTATACTTACAACAAATATTTAAAATATAGTAAAACCCCTTTAAACACATATACCTATAATAAATTTAAAACATAGTGAAACCCCTTTAAACACATATACCTATAACAAATTTAAAATATAGTGAAACCCCTTTAAACACATATACCTAGAATAAATTTAAAATATAGTGAAACCCATTTAAACACATATAACTAGAACAAATGTAAAACATAGTGAAACCCCTTTAAACACATATACCTATAACAGATTTAAAACATAGTGAAACC
>JAECMU010292086.1:271-12958 GCA_016106625.1 Dracogyra subfuscus | reverse complement strand
TGGGTGACAATTCATTTTTCTTTCAAGTATTATCGGTACAGTTAAAAGGCTCAGTCAGTCCACGAACTTCGAGTTTTGGAAGTGCAATATCCCTTATTTTTTATGATGGGACCAAACAATTACTTCGAGAGATAGAGTTTTTCGAATGTTCGAAGTTTGAGTGTTCGAAGTCTGTTATTACTAGTTTGTATAGCAGTTCGGCCGGGACCGCCGTTTCACTTCGAGAGAACGACGTTTTCGAAAGATCGAAGTTTGAGTTATCGAAGTTTGACTGTATATATATATATATATATATATATATGTATGTATGTATGATAGCCCATATATAGAAATATCTTTCGTAGCTGTCTTTTATGGTATACATGTAGCTGTGTCCTGTATACTTAAGGAAGACCGAAATAAATGTGTACTTTCATTTCTTGTTATTACTGTTTTACAGTTCTTCAACAATCAGGCCGCAATCCATCTCAGCGTACTTTGGAAAAGTATTGGAAATATGATACAGGTGAGAATTTAATTCGTGATGTTGGCACCAACAAATCAAAATGTCTTGTCAATGTTAAATGCAAATTCTTTACAAGTATTCATTAAGATCTTTTGTTGGATTAGTTTATTCACCATCATTTTGTCTTCTTGAACTTGATATGATATACCGGCCTCGGTGGCTTAATGGTTAGGCCATCCGTCTACAGGCTGGTAGGTACTGGATTCGGATCCAGATACCGACTCCAAACCCTGAGTGAGTGCTCCGGAAGGCTCAGTGGATAGGTGTAAACCACTTGCACTGACCATTGATCCATAACTGGTTCAACAAAGGCCATGGTTTGTGCTATCCTGTTTGTGGGAAGCGCAAATAAAAGATTCCTTGCTGCCAATTGGAAAGAGTAGCTCATGAAGTGGCGACAGCAGGTTTCCTCTCAAAATATGTGTGGTCCTTAACCATATAACCGTAAATAAAATGTGTTGAGTGCGTCATTAAATAAAACATTTCTTTCTTTCTTTCTTTTTTTTCTTTGATATGATAGTAACGTAGAGCAAGCATTTTTTAAACTTTCATAATGTAAAAAAAAGAATTGTGCAAACAGATGCAAATGGACCGCAATTAAATGAAAAAAATAAAATAATACTCATTTGATGTTAAGAATTTTCGCGCGAACAGTTGTAAATATATCACGTGGCCAAGTATTGCAAAGGCAAATGTTAGATTTTTTGCTGAAATGTAACCCCACCTCGCTAAAGTTAGAATTGTTTGTTTCAATGTATTTCTTAAATACTATCGTTTCCTATATATTTGTCCTTCCCTGTAGTCCAAATTTCATCAGTTTCTGAATATTTCTTGATGTGTAAATGTCGTAATAAAATCACACCTGAAAAGTTGAAAATATTTTGTTTGGTCCAAAGTATAATTGGCTATAATTTAAAGTTGGGACACATCCCAAAAGACAATATGATGTCTCGCTTGTGTTATTTAATTTTATGCATATATGTGTTTTGTAGACATGTTCATTTGGAGAATATAACTTTTGGCCAAGTAAGAAGTTTTTGAAAAGATCCCTATAAATTGAACTCAATTAAATATATATATATATAGGGTGTTACGTTTAACTTAACACTCAAGAGTTGCATCCCTTTGTATTGCAGTAAGACATCATGTTTGTTTAATTACCATAAATTAACACGCCAGTTTTAAATAAATTTATTATTACTTAATTATTATTAAACCTACTCTGTTTCAAAATATATACCTGTAACCGGTGATCGCGCCTGATTCATGGTAAAAAATAAATTGTCAACATTTGTAAACGCTAATTTCTTAATTTATCAAATGTGTAAAAATACTAAAGTTACAGGATCACGAATGTTGGTTATTCTACTTTATTAAAATTATTGGTTCCCCATTGTGGTACATACAGTACACGTACAAAAAGCTGTAACATGGGTTCACTTAAATGGGGTCATTATTTTATTGAAAACAATAAACACGATTAGAGTTGTGGCCCTTTGCTTGCTCGTCGCTAATGATAGGTAGGCCTACCTAGATTTTATATGTATATCTTAAATGAGCAGATGCATATAAAACTGACTGTATAGATTAATAGTCATTCATTTCAACTTATTTCCATGCTTATATCCAATTAAGGTTCAGTCACACTGTCCTAGGCAAACACCTCAGCTGTCTGGGATGTCTGTCCAGAATAGTGGGTTAGTTGGTTAGTGAGAGAGAAGATGGTGTAGTGGCCTAACCCACTGAGCCCTTAAGAACTCGCTCTGGGTTGGAGCTGGTACCGGGCTGTGAACCCTGTACCTACCAGCCTGTAGTCGGATGGCTTAAACACTGCGCCACCTTGGCCGGTATTAATTGTCAGTTGACTAAAGAATGTTTGCCTTAGCTTTCATGTTGGGACATTCGAGGGTTTTTTTGGTTTGTTTTTTGTTTGTTTTTTTTTAAATTTAATTTCTAGGGTTTTCAAAACATATTAATTATGTACCTATTTTATTTTTCAGATTCATTAACATTTAATGACTTTGTTGACATCTGTCAGCAGGAACATGCTACAAATGCAGATGATCTTATGAAAGCTTTCCGGAAGATTGACGTAAATGGCGATGGGTACATTTCTTTGGATGAACTGCATGACACTCTTACTAGTGTAAGTTGGTTTGCACTACTAATAAGCCTTCTGAAAAGAGAAGTTATTTAAAAAATAATAATTTTTGGAATCTGTGTGATCACAGCTTGTATGATGTTATGAACTAAAATATTTTTACTTGTATGTGTGCATTATAAATTGATTTGTTGAGGATTACTTAACTCTCAATCCTTCGTTCTTTAATAAATAAATATTTTGTAAATAACATTTTCTTCAGGCCTTATGGGCTCCAGTTTTCCTTGTACAGATTACTAGTATTGCTGACTGCCTTCTGTTATGACATGGTTTAAAATATGTCTGTATTTACTAGTTAATAATTAATTCTTGTGTTGATGTTGCAGTAAACATGTTTAATTATAGAAAGGAGAGAAAATGACTGAGGATGAAGTTAGGGCCATAATCGATGAAGTGGATGAAAATAAAGATGGCCGTCTTGATTATTCAGAGGTAATGTATTTCATTTTAGTTTTAATAAATTGTACTTTATTAATTGCGGTATGTCCATCTTTAATCTTTGTGTGTTATGCAAAACTCTTCGTTTTCATTTCTGTACCGGCCTGAGTGTGAGTGATACTGAATTTTATTGGTCCCCTACCAGTGCCCACAGGAGTGGACTGTTTCATCTGCCTGTCTATCTCTTCCATATTGGTTTTCTCAACTTTTTTCCACAATGCCTCAAGATATTGATGTGACATTTTCTAATTAACTTTATCATGTACTTTTCCAGATAAAATTTGACTTTTGTGGTAATTTACATATTTTTGGCAATTATGGCCCAATCATGTTTGACTTTCGTGGGAATTTATTTGAGGACCATAACCGTCACTGTCAAAATATTGAATATATCCATGTTTGACAGAGTTATAGCCCTTGAATTTAGAGGCCTGGTAGGGGATATGTATTCCTTTAGCAGTACTTTTAGAATGCTTGTTAGCTATCAAATGCAACATTTTCCTCTTCCCTTATTTAGAATCTAAGGATGCCATATCTAGATTTTTAAAGGCAAAAGCTATGGCTGAAAGATTCAGTTAAATCTGTATTAAGCATTTCATAAAGGCTCTCTCTGATGATTTTTTCTTATTAGGAAGTTTTTAGAAATTCAGAACGATTTATTTTTTTCCAAATTTAAAAAATAAACATTTTTACTAAAATTATACATTTTTGTTTTGGCTAATCTGTACACAATTAGAAATTAGCTGCTTCATTAAACTGACAAGATGAGAAATGTGGTTGTTCAGATAATCCCCACCATTTGGCTATTTCTCACTGGCTGTTCAATGTCAAACTATATATTACAGCAAAGACTTTAAAACAAGAAGCGGGACGCAGCCCAGTAGTAAAGCACTTGCATGATGCATAGTCGGTTTGGGATCGATTCCCATCGGTGGGCCCATTGGGCTATTTGTCGTTTCCTCCAGTGCACTATGACTGGCATATCAAAGGCCGTGGTATGTGCTGTTATGTCTGGCATATCAAAGGCCGTGGTATGTGCTATTCTGTCTGGGATGGTGCATATAAAAGATCCTTGGTTACTAATGGAAAAATATAGAGGGTTTCATCTCTAAGACAATATGTACAAATTACCAAATGTTTGACATACAGGAGCCAATGATCAATAAATCAGTATGCTCTAGTGGTTTTGTTAAACAAAACAAACTTTTTGGGGTTCAGATATGAACATTAATCACAGGTGAAATTTTACCTGTGATTCATTTATACACCAACAGTGCTGTCTCGAAGATCAAGGTCACAACTAATTAGTTGACTGATTGATGTAGCCCTTAGTTTACGAACATGGTTTTTGTTATAATTAGTTTTAACAGATGCATATTGATTAAAATTATTATATTCTATGCAGGAACAATTTTCCTATATTCAGGTATATCTTTGATTAAGAATTTTGTTCACAAAGGTCATCATGTTTTTGTTGCTGACTTGCATGGCCTGTATTGACATGCTTTGGTCATTCACTGGTTGCCAGTTAATACAAATATACTTTATAGTTTCTTTAAGATTAAACAGTTCTATGAATGGTTCACATACATTTTATAACATCCTTCCAAAAGCAGAATATTTTAATATTCTTTTAATTAATAATGTTTTATTTTAAATGCTATTAAAGATCAGGTCCTGAATTTAGAAAACCTTGAGAGTCAGACTCAAAACTCTAATAAAGTCTGAGACTTACATGTATGTCATAGCAACAATATACAAATTGTGTGTGTGTGTGTGTGTGTGTGTGTGTGTGACTTCATTAAAGATTTGAGCCAAGACTCTAAATGTAGCGGGTCAGAATCAGAAGAGTCAGAATCCGAACCTAGTATAGTTGTGCCTGAACCGAATTTTGGATATTGGCACGTAAATAGAGTACCCATACCCATCTAAGTTATAAATTCTCAACATCTGTTGTTTGCATTAAGCAGCTTTCATGATTTATGAACTTGTTGAAAGATGGATGTGGATCAGATTTTGGTATTTGTTAATAGCATGAAATTTTAACATTAGTAGCATGAAATTTTTAAGTTGATAGCATGGAATGTTAAGGCATGTTTCACTCCCATGGCTAGTGATATTCAATGTTGGGCTAGTAAATAATTATTGCCATGCCTGATGACTAGTGAATTGCTTTTTTGTCAAATATTGCAGTTCAAGTATTTTGTAAATATGAATATCCTGACCCCACCGCAACCCCCCAATGTTAGCGTTTTTAAGCTACATCTCCCTCTTTCGGTGACATATCTGATTGTTACTATTGTTTAATAAAATTATATTAACTTAAAAGTAAAGTAGGGCTAGTGATTTTTTAATTCTGGCTAGTAAAATATTTTCAAATCACTGATCTCATGGCTAGTGGATTAAAAAATTTTTCTAGAAGCCCTGTACAATATATTAATAACACTTGTCTAATGTTAGTAATTAACTGTAGATTAATCATTAGAAATTGTTTGTCCCAAAATGTTGTTTTTCATTCCTTGTATATTTTCCACCATAGATCGTCTCTAATAGGCTTAGTTCAGCAAGGCTGTGACAGAACAAAATAAATGTGTAATGCTGCCATGTTGCTTTTTTATTTTGGTTTGTCTGTCTGTTTGTTGTTGTTGAGGTTGTTTTTTGGGGGGACAGGTGTGTGGGTTTTGGTGGTGTCGCATAGCTGTATAATTGGAATAAATAAATACAATTATAGTTTTTTAGGTTTTTGTTTTTTAAGATGACTGTGCACATAAACAGTTCTGGTTGGTAGCCACCAGATTAATATTTTTTTAACAACTCTTCATCATTAAATTATTTAAAGTAAGTGTCAGCAAATACTACATTTTGGAAACATTAAAATTAATATTTGTAGATAAATATGTTATACATTGTCAACAGTTGAACATCTATTATGGATATATCACTGATAACACTGAACGAATATCGATCACTTTGTTCCAGGGATTATAAATTCATAATTTTCTATCGTGATATTCTTCTGGGAAATCATAGAGAGAAACTGTAAATTAATGGATTGGTTTTTTTAATTGCTGGTTTTTCTCTCTATATTTGAATGAGTTTACAAAAAGAAAAAGTAAATGAAAAAAGAAAAAGTTAATGGTTTTAGGTGAGGGGAGGGGTCTCTACATCATGTTTAGTGTACATGTATTGTAAGTTCATTAGGTCACATGGCATGCATATTCACACTGTACATATGGGAAGATACCATTCTTTAAAACCCTTTTGTTTTTAATCTCACCACTATGCTGAAACAGTTACATGTACATAACGTTACTTGGCAGTCTCACCTTAGGTGTTAAAAAAAATATTGCAGTAGTGAATCCTGTTCATAACTTAAATATTAAAAGCAAATGCTTGTATAGTAAATGACAGTTTTAACATCTTAATTGTTTTTTATGTTGTTTTTTCTTGTAAGGTTTTTGTAACAAATATTTACTGTGTGTTATTAATAGTAAACTTAACATCAAAAATAATATGATATACAGACTATTTAAAAAAAAAAATTCTTCCTGTAGTTCTGCAATATGATGATGAAGACAGTGGAGGAATCTAGGAAGATGGCCATGAAAATCATGGAGAAAAAGGAGAGAAAGAAACAACGCAGCAAACAGTCGGTCACCCCTAGAAAAGGTAGTTCATTCATTTACACAGTATTTGGTGCATCTCACTATTGCGAGGCGGGGCGAGGCCTGGTAGTAAAGTGCCTGCCTGATACGTGGTCAGTCTAGGATCAATCCCCATCAGTGGGCACATTGGGCTATTTCTTGTCACGGCCATTGCACCACGACTGGTATATCAAAGGCTGTGGTATGTGCTGTCCTGTCTGGGATTGGGCATATAAAAAAAACCCTTGTTACTAATGGGAAAATATGACAGTTTCCTCTCTAAGACTATTTCTTAAAATTACCAAATATTTGTCATTCAGTAGCCAATGGTAAATAATTGGTGTTCTCTAGTGGTTTCATAAAACAAAATAAACTTTAACTGACCGTGGTGTGAATGTTCCATAGAGGTGTGATGATGCAGGTGGGTTGTCGTAAAATGCACATGTTCATATGGGAGTTATGGTATGCTTGTTGCAGAACTGTGCACCACATAACTTGTGTAGCAAAGGCCATGATATGTACTATCCTGTCTGGTCGATAGTAAATATCAAATACAATTTTCTGCATGGTCCTTAACCATATGTCCGATGCCTAATAATTGTGACTGGTGTAACAAAGGCCATGGTATGTACTATCCTGTCTGTGGGATAGTAAATATGAAATAATTTTCTGTGTGGTCCTTTACCATATGTTTGACACATGACTGTAACTGGTGTTATAAAGGTCATGGTATGTACTATCCTGTCTGTGGGATAGTAAATATGAAATATAATTTCCCTAACCATATGTTCGACACATTATATCTGGTGTAATAAAGGCCATGGTATGTACTATCCTGTCATAGGATAGCAACCCCTGCAATTTAAAAAAATATTTGAATTTATTCAAAAGCAAACTCCACAGTATTACCAATTGTCATGGGTAATTGCAGGGGTTGGGATAGTGCATATAAAATATCACATTCTGTATGGTTCATAACCATATGTCCAATACCTTATATAATTGGTGTAATAAAGGTCAGTGTGTGGGATCGTGCGTATGAAAGATCACTGTCTGTGTGGTGTGGTTTTTAACTATAAACCTGCTGTCATATAAAATGTTGAGTGAGCTATTCAGAGTTTCTGCCCCCTATACCTCCTGTTGACTGTGCTTGCATTCAGTACACACATTGTAAATATTCAATTCCATAGTGTCATACCCAAAAATGTAAAAAAAAGGTTTTCACTACATTTCATAAAGGAACTCATGTTCTCTGTGTGAGGTCATCGCAGTGTTGAGAGCTGATTAGAGATATATATATATACCTCAACACAACTCAATGTGGGACTTACGCTTTCATATCCCAGGCATCTTTGTGAGTGCATAAATGTTTTATACCATTGTTTTGCTCCAGAGTTATTAGTCACTTAAATGCCAGACCGGAGGGAACTGCAGGTTTTGACTCTCATCTGTCCATCTGTGCCAAATATGATTTTTGAGTGGTTTTTTTCCCACAATGCTACTAGATATTGAACTCTATCAGATTAAGAATATTGATTAAGTTTGACCTTAATTGGGATTTGTCCATTTTTGACAGAGTTATAGGCCTTGAGCTTAGGAGATATGCAAATTTGTTGGGCCTGGTAGGGGACATGTATTGCTAAAGCAGTACTCATAGAATAATGCATTGTATTGTGGACTTAAAAGCAGTCAATTAATTTAAACAACACTTGATCTATCAAACAGTGTTGGAAATGGTCAACAAGCTGTGAAGCCTATAGTAAGTGGGGGTTTTAATCAAAGATAGTCAGGGTTCATACAGATTTGAAAAGTGCATTAATTTGTGTGGTCAAAATGTACCGTCTTCACGTTTATTGTCTCGTAATTCCAAAATTTATAAAACTGATGTGGTAGTCTTGTTTTTCACACACAAAATACTATTATTTCTATTCTGTGGTACATTCCTTGCCAGTGGTGCACCACAGCCAAGCAACACTTTGGTTTAACACCAGGAAATACACCACAGAATCTTGTAGCTTGAATGTAATGTGGCCTGTTGTGCATGTCATCTATGTACCTGAACCTGAACACGTTTTACATGCTCCTATAACGCAGTGTTTTAGCACACCCATCATGGGCTTAATCTCTAACTTTGCCAGTGACCCAGGACAGGATTGGGGTGGGTAAGTTTGAGGTGGGCGGCATTTTTTAATACATTTAGAAGTCAGAGACCTGAGACCAAAACGGAGAATAAACATTCTGCTCATGTCTGAAAAAAAAGTTAAATCCAAAAATAAACTTTGAATCCTTGGTCAAAGATGATTCTGGTGATTTGGCTAATTTAGATGGACTGACGAAATAAAGTGCATCAGATTATTCAAAAAAAGAATTCTGCTCCTGGTCGAAGGGGGCGACGATGCAGAAGTATCAGTTTAGGTCCTCCATGAGTCATTTCTATAGACTTGGATTTGATGGTCGCAATCCAGGTAGGACCGCCACTGGTGGTCCTCCCTATGCTGCCTTCATAGTGCACCGTCTCCTGGGTCTACTCTGTTGATGCAGCCTATTCTCCCCATAGATAAGAGTTACGATAGCCGCTTTTCTGTCTTATTGAACTCTGTATTTCACAAGTCTTTCAAATAAGTGGAGGGAACATTGACCGTGATATTGCCAATGTTATCTGTGTGAGCACTGGCCTTAACTTAAATATCGAAAAATATTTTTTTATTTACGTTAGGTGCTTTGTAAAAAAAAAAATATTGGTAGTTATAAGATTGGATTTATGTTGTTGGGGAGTTTTTGTTTGTTTTTTGTTGTAATTTGATTTTATTTGCTTTCAGAAAGTTGTATTTTACATTTCACAGTGTTATCTAGTTTGTAATTTACGTAGAAAGGCATCTGTAACTATAAGAAAGTATATTTATTAGACAAGGAAGAAGAAGATGTACAATCTTCGAAGACGTCTTTACGCTCTGCATCTAAAGAGTTGAAAAGTAAGGTGTTCTTCTAACACAATGCTTTTGAAATCGCTTCTGCGACCAAACTCCCAGCTTGCTTTAAAAAAAATGTAATATGGATTTTTTTAATGTATTATGTATAGAACTTTATTATCATCAGATAACAGATTATAAATTAGTGGTTTATTTTAATTTACAATTAATACAAAATACCTTTTGTTTTGTGACATTTATATAGTATTAGACTATCTACCCGGTAATACAAAATAATGATATATATACATGTATATATAGAGAACAGTATTTCAAAATCTTAGGTAACCGTTAATCATATCATGTGATTCTTACCTAGATAACCTTAGTGCATAATGTAGCTATGTATTTAAGGTGATCCTAAGATGGCTTTGTGGAACCGGACCCTGAATTGTATAAACCTGGAAATTAATTGTGCACCCTTTGAATTGTATTGCAACCACAAAGACACATAGACGTAATTATCCATCATGACAGAGATTAAATCAAATATGCAGACTGTTTTCATGTGCATAATTGTATTCTGTATCTACAGGGTATTTATCGATATGGCAGGAATTAATTATTTACACAATACAGTGTGATTTCAGCTCTGTAATTAATTACCATTCACCTTCATAAATGTGTACGATTTTTGTGGGGTTTTTTGCCCTACAATATATAAAACATTGATGTAAGGACAGTATTAGTTGCTCTTAATCTGGTTCAATATTATCTGAATACACAGACTATCAATTTCAGTGTTTTGTATCCACGAAATGGTCACAATGTTTCGCAAAGCAAAATTTGCATGATCTTGGGGTGGTGCTTAATTAATTTTCAAATGCTTATTTGCGTCACCAGTGAATTACCTAATTGTAATATGTGTACTAATGATCTGTACTACAATGCATTTTAAACAAATTGATTTTGCTGATGATTTAATCAGGGCTAGTACTCACCAGATTTGCGAATTTCAAAAACAATTGGTGAATTTTATTTTATTTTGGCGAAATAATTTTATTTAATAATTGATATTTTTATACAAAATAACTGGGTTTTTGCAATTTTTGAAGTTTAACAGATAAACTGGCAAAATTTTCTGCTGACCCAGAGCTACATGTAGACCAGATATAATATTATTTTTCAGTTGTCTAAAATCAGTCTATATTTTAGTAGGTTGTAGACCATGACATGAAAATAACTAAGGGGAGTTATTAATTGCTCCCCTAACTTAGATTATGGGGGGCTATATATTATTCTCGTTGAACTAATCTCAGGGGAGTGATGGGTAGCTTGAGAGAGATATAACTCCCCTTAAATGACAAGGTCTGAGGTTAGCTATATTTTATTATTAGTATTTTCTTAGCATTCAACCGGTAAGGAAGGCCAACATCATGAGATAATTTCATAATCTGGAAAAACTAAATAATTTTTGCAAGGCATGCAATATGATAATTTTATTCTATGTAAAACAGTAATCACTAAGGCTTTGCTTAACCCCTAAAGACCCAGATGATCAGTAACTAGGCCGCTGGTTCCGAGAATATTCACATACAAAAGAAGTCCTAAACAGCCCTCGAAATTCGCAGCGGTAATCGGCAATGCCGTCGCAAATCTGAAAACATTTTTGTCTGAACTCGGGGTCCATTTACAGATCCCAGAAAAGCATTTATAATTGAATGTGGCCTAATGTTTCCTCAATTAATATTAATAAGTTTATTCCAGTATAGGAGCTTACGAAAGTGAAGTTGAGATGTCATGTTTTAGCATATTATTACTGCAGTGGATCATACATGAATACTTTTGACAGCATTAATCTTTTCTTTAAAATTGCCGCCCTAGTACCGTTGCAAAATTGATTTGCGACAGCATTTAATTGCCATAGCAAACTTGTCCGAATTTCAAGGGCTGCCTAAATATGCAATCTACTAATCAACAGGCTACTCTGGAAATGCTTTTAATACTTACTACCACTACTGTGTACTGTTTGAGGCTCTTCAGTTTTTCAATATTTTTAAGCAGTATATATTTTATAGTCAACATGTGATGTAAGATATACAAATTATATACATTTGGTAAATATATTTATTACCCCAGCAAGCACTCAAGATAAACATTTTTAATGAATTTCTCACTGAGAAATTATCATGCATTGGTCTAATGAACAATACTATTGGATGATTTGATGCTTACAAACCAATGACCTTGTCAATACTAAATATGACGTCATCACAATTTGGCAGACACACACAATGACGCCATTTAGTTTAAAGAGTTTGTGTTTACAGCTGTCTGTTTTGTCGTGTTAAATTTATAACAAAATGTCATTTTA
This sequence comes from Dracogyra subfuscus, assembly GCA_016106625.1. Lineage (NCBI taxonomy): Eukaryota > Metazoa > Mollusca > Gastropoda > Neomphalida > Peltospiridae > Dracogyra > Dracogyra subfuscus. The sequence goes on along the minus strand of JAECMU010292086.1, from coordinate 927 downwards.
ATATGTACCAGAATAAAGAGGACTTTTGTTTTTGAAAAGTTATAGCAATACTCAGAACAGTGCATAAAGTGGTTTATATTCATTATCGATTTTATACATGTACATTCATGTGTGTCCAAAAATAAAGGCTTTCAGACAAAAAAAATAGCTCAGTTAATAAATAAAATAACAAACTCGGTATCAGTTATTATCAAATTTATGTTCCATCGTGAAATACGTTTTATTTGTCGCTCGCTAAAGCTCATGATAATTGGAAACTTGTTTATTATCCTTTATGTATCACCCTTCATACAGTTGGTGAGGTTGTTTTTTTCTTCTTAATAATATCCATTAACTTGGATCAAAACAATTCTTTGAGTTATTTATTTTCTTTTTTCTTTTTGTTTGTCCTTAATCCAATGAAGGTTCAAGCAAGCTGTCCTGGAACCACCTTAGTTACCTGAACTTTATGTGCAAGCCAAATGTTAATGGTCAGTGACATTGGTTTCAGAGAGACAAGCCAGTAGCCAGTGCTGTTTTATTTCCCTAGCACCTGCTTTTGTCATGGCTTATAATTTAGCAACCAAACTGCAGTCTTGCATTTGTATTCTAGCATGAATTGCTCGAGTTTTCAAGCTACACTGTATATATATATATATATATATAGAGAGAGAGAG
>JAECMU010292057.1:0-16000 GCA_016106625.1 Dracogyra subfuscus | reverse complement strand
CTCATTTCAGGATTTATGCATTACTCTCATTCTTTCTCGGGAAATACAAAAATCCTGACACTTCTAATGTAAAATCAGTACCACACACAAGCTTGTATAATAATGTCTATATATATTTACTACTGTTGTGAAACTTAGCAACCCTACAAATCAGTACCACACACAAGCTTGTATAATAATGTCTATATATATTTACTACTGTTGTCAAACTTAGCAACCCTACAAATCAGTACCACACACAAGCTTGTATAATAATGTCTATATATATTTACTACTGTTGTCAAACTTAGCAACCCTACATATCAGTACCACACACAAGCTTGTATAATAATCTCTATATATATTTACTACTGTTGTCAAACTTAGCAACCCTACAAATCAGTACCACACACAAGCTTGTATAATACTCTCTATATGTATTTACTACTGTTGTCAAACTTAGCAACCCTACAAATCAGTACCACACACAAGCTTGTATAATACTCTCTATATGTATTTACTACTGTTGTCAAACTTAGCAATCCTACAAATCAGTACCACACACAAGCTTGTATAATACTCTCTATATGTATTTACTACTGTTGTCAAACTTAGCAACCCTACAAATCAGCTCCACATTTCTATCCGTGTAGTATCGGTCATACCGATGTACTCACCTTTGTTTGCACCCAATACCCGAGATCTAGTTTTGTGCTGGGGTGTCATACATACATTCATTTCCTACATTCATGTCATTTATAGTATCAGTAAGAATGTTGTTACAATGATAGAATTACAACATCCATCTTAATACAACATAGCCTTTGGTTAGATATGTAAATGCCCCAAAATACAAAACTACAGTGGAAACTGGCAAAACCGGACCCGAATTATCCTGGATTCCTGTCTACATCGGCAATATTGTTTGATCCCGAATTTACATGTATATAGCCTGTGCTTTAAATTCCTTTAAAAATATAATCCTGTGTACTATGGATACCGGATCGATTTTCCTCCCCAAAAGCTTGATTTCTTTGTTAAATAACCTTGACAAACCATAATAACAACAAACTCAGCTCACTATCTGGCCGGAAATAACATGACCCATTATGCAACATTGCGATCTCAGACCAGACATTCTGGCTTTCGGCTTGATTGGTATTATTTGTATCGGTCGGTGTTGTCCGACTCTATCGCACCTCAGAAGCTTAATCGCATTTTAGATCTTCACTATGAGGTTGGAAAAAATATTGTTAAACATTTAGTATATCCAAGCACACAAATTAAAAGTAGCACAATCATTGTCACATTTAGATTGTAATTTAAAACTCAACTGCATAGATTTACAATGCATGTAAATAGTTATTTATTTCATAGATACAGATATATACATGCATACAGAAATTCTATTACTCGAAATACATCGGGCATTTTTCAAGGTGTAAACGAAATTTGCCAAGATGTTCTGAATATTTCCGATGTAACTGAAGGGAAGTAACTCTAAGGAGTTACGAGTTTCTAATTTTGTTTTCACAATAGTGAATCTTCTGAAAACCGGATCCTGTCGAAACCGGACATATTCAAAGGTACCATGGTGATCCGGTTTTGCCAGTTTCTACTGTAGTTATATGCGTAAGTCCTAGAAACCGTGTTCTATAACAGCAGTCTCGTAACAATCCGACTAACACCAACGCTTTCCAACTTCAGTGAGAAGACTCTTTACATCGTGATGATTATTGAACAATATTTTACCTATATACAACAATATATGCTGATTGTTTGTCTTTTTCTTCTCAACAATGACACAAAACTCGGGTTTGTTCGTTTTCCACACATGAAGACACCGGCACCATTGAAATTTCTTGTAAATGCATCTCTGGTATATTTTCTACTAGAAGACAGATTCAATATATTAATACACGAATGTCACAACCACACACCCCAAAACCACTACTGTCAGGTCCAACAGCTACTTTTCCACCGTATGAAAACACAGTAGGCCTCGGTGAATTGTAAGTTTGTGTCAACTATTTATACAGATACGATACCGTACTATCGGATACACAGACTCTCCATTTTGTGAGGAAACTTTCTGTACATAGATACCATACCAACAGAAACAGGGTAATTTCCACATTATGAAGACAGTGTCAATGTATGGATAGCATACCATCAGAAACAGGGTAATTTCCACATTATGAAGACCATGTCAATGTATGGATACCATATCAAATACAGGGTAAATTCCAAATTATGAAGACAGGGTCAATATATGGATACCATACCACCAAATACACTGTAATTTCCACATTATGAAGACAGTGTAAGTTTATGGATACTATACTATCAAATACACTGTAATTTCCACATTATGAAGACAGTATCAATATATGGATACCATACCACCAAATACACTGTAATTTCCACATTATGAAGACAGTGTAAGTTTATGGATACTATACTATCAAATACACTGTAATTTTCACATTATGAAGACAGTGTCAATATATGGATACCATATCATCAAATACAGGGTAAATTCCACATTATGAAATCACTGTCAATATATCGATACCATATCATGTTATATTGTAATTTCTATATTTTGAAGACACTGTTAGTATATGGATACCATACTGTCAAATACACTGTAACTTCCACATTATGAAGACACAGAATACACGCACACAATAGCATAAAATAAATTATGATCTTTTTTTCAGCACTGTTTGGAGATGACACTGTTGTATGAAAGACACTGGTTGTTGGTAGTTCTCTCCATGTCAGTACGAAGGAGGAATGATTTTAGATGTCTGACCTTGACCTACGCGTGGTTTATGTCCAAACCACGACATTTTCCACTGTAGAGTCTGTTTAATCAACTCCTGCTCGTCACGGCTGAAGTGGAGTAACATGGACAGCGCCTTTATTAGCTGAAGTGACTGAAAGTGAAAAAACATTTAGATATTGGGTTAACGTCAAACTAGGAAATACAACTGAACCTACAGTGGAGCTGTCAAACTGAAGGAATTAAAGGTGCTATGTTAAAGATGTAATGGTGGTTCCCGCCAGAATGTTTTATTAATGTTTGCTTTAAAACATAGCATTTATACCTTCAGTTGCATACCTATAAAAATTATAACTAAATAATTCCATTTACTATATGATTTGTTTTAGGGTGGAATCTGAGTGTATCACACACATTAACTAGTGACATCACTGTTTTATGTGTACACAATCAACACACTAACTTTTACCCATATGTTTTGCAGACGACTGACAAAGATTCAAAGACGGCGACCATGCTATATTTAGCCACAAATTCCAGAAACCTCTCAGTACAAAACTTTACATGATTATTATTCATGAGTTGATTATGGAGGAAAGATTATTTGTGGGATTGATTAATTTGTACTTATTTATTACAAATAAATGTGAAAATGACAAAATTTTGCAGTTTCAACTTTAACCTAGGACCTTTAAGATCAAATGATTTCTACTTATTTATTACAAATAAATGTGAAAATGACAAAATATTGCAATTTCAACTTTGACCTAGGACCTTTAATGAATTAATGTTTACAACAACCCACCACAAATAATACATTGGCTTTTGGTTGTCAAACAATACTAAATGTCTGAAATAATTGATGATCATCATCAATGTATAATATCAAAAGTTAAATAAAAACAGTGAAATTGAAATTAGTTAAAATTTAACTCATATTTCCTAAGTTCAAGGGCCATTACTCTGTAAAACAAATTGGAAATTGCTATGAAAGTCAAACTTAAAGGAGGAGACAATCAAGGCATTTCACCTGGTATGCGTATTCAACGATATATAATGCACATTATTGCCTAATATCAACAAGTATAATCATATAGATAATTAATAAAACAGTTAAATGTAACTTGGACATTTTAAAAAACAAAAATACTATTTCGTTCTATTGATGTAAATTGAAATATATATAGTTAAATAGTTTATTATACCATCAAGTCATTTACAAGTCAGGTTGATGAAAGCGAAGCGCCTTGTTGTAAATTAGAGATTTGTTTACACTGTGCACAGAGCAGATGGACGGAGCTGACATGACTTCACCCCAAGCTATACCACCGGACGTCACACAAATGAAACAAAATGGCTTCCCCCAGTTAGCAGGAATAATCATGTTTTTTTATTAACTCTAAAAGTACGTGTTTTTAATATGGTAAAGTGTCAGTATGTGTTGGTGGTCCTGATATGCATCTTTCCAACACATAAATCTCTTGTTTGAGTTTACTCTACCTTTAATCAGTAACAGAACATGATAAAGCTATACACAAAATGTTAGCTCAATATCTTGAGGCAATACAAAAACAAATCCTGGGGGGAAAAAAGGGTTTCTTTTTCCTACGTTTAAGGGCCATAACTCGGCCAAACTTGATCTGTAACAGTATATAATAAAACTATACACAAAATTTCAGCTCAACATCTCAACGCACTGTGAAAAAACATCCAGCAAATTATATGTGAGATGGACAGAGGGACGGATGGAGGGAGGGGTGGACAGACGGACAGAAATGAAACCCATAGTCCCCTCCAGATGGACAGGTAGGGGTCTAATAACTTTGATTACTAAAATATAAAAAAAACCTACCTCTGCCTCCCTGCTACAACAGAACTTGAGTATGACGTGTTTGAGGTACTGGAAGTTGACATCCTTGTCGAGCTCCTGCCGTATCCCCGCCATGCCACGTTTCAGTTTGGCGTCGTCCTGACTCTCAAGGGCGGCGGCTGAGGCCTGTGCGTACGACTGGTCGCCCATCTGGTTCTTGTGAGTCAGATGTGGATTGTTCCACGGCTCAGATGCATTGTGCTTGTACTGGTCCAACCGCCGGTTCGAGTCGGACTTCCTGCTGGTGACCGGGGAGTTGGATGATTCCCTCAGCTCCGAGGACTCATCATTCGGCAGAGATTGCACCTTTAACTCACGCTGCAAGGTTATCCGGAGATCCTTCAGTGTCTGCTCCTGTTTCTTCAACATCTGGGTCAGGTTGAAATGAAGTAAACAGAGGTGTTAATTTGATGGCAGTTCAGTTTTACTGGATAAGATACTTCCATTAATAATTAAACAAATACATATTCGGTGTCAGGTTGAAATGTCTTAATTTGATGGCAGTTCAGTTTTACCGGCCACATACTTCATTTAGAGGATAATGTCAGTGTGTTTCGTTGTTAACTATAAGGATTTATCACAAAATTTGGATTTAGGGATGAGACGAAGTCAAGTCCCTAAATCCAAACATTTTGTGATAAATCTGTATAGTTAACAATAAAACACAATGACATTATCCCTATTCTAATACTATACCTAGTAGGAGTATCTGTAAGCAATTTTATTGTGGTTTTATTAAAGAAATCTTACAATTTTTACAAACCTTACTTACGAAATTCAATGAAAGCGCTTGTAGTAAATAAAAGTATGACGTAAAAAAATGTCATTCTCTTCACGTGATGTCACTGACTTAGGAGCGAACCGAAAGGAAATTTATTGGTAATGTAGTCTGTTTTGTAATACAGAATACACTGAAAGAAATATTTTCATTGTCTGTTAATTTCTGTTGCAAGACATATGGATATGATTGGACTTTCCATCTGTGAGCGGGGTTTCAACCTCATACTGAATTATTTCAAGAAGTTCGCCTCGTTTACTTTTGTACACAAACCACATTGATGGGGTAGGTCTACAAGTTTATAACTTGCTAATATATTTTCACTTAAAGTTTTTATAAATACATAGAATAATATGCATTTACTAAGGTGCAAGTATCATTTTCAAAAGGTTTTCAAAATTGTGTGATATTTTAAAGCAGTTAATGTTGTTTAAAAAATCAAGTAATTTTCATCTGGTCTTTTTTTTATCAATTTTGCTGTGCCAAAAGGTATGTTGTCAACAAAAATATGGTACTTCAGATTGTGATACACTGAACGAATTTCTGGTGAACATTCTTGAACCCTTTTGAGAACACAAACCAGAAGAGCAGTCCACTAGACAAATGCTGGTGACTGCTGCAATCGATCAGTGACCGGACCTTACTTGGGGTGGAAGTGGGTGCACTTTCATTGCTGCTTAAGAAGTGTTAAAAGTTACAATGGCACAAAATAATTCCTGTTTTATTCCATTACTTCCTGGACTCATCTATCATCAATTGTGATCATGATTTTACCGTTTTCATTAAATGCTGTAATGAAAGCTTTTGGAAAATAGTCTTCACCATGATTAAAATCAGGACAAGCATAAAATCACTGTTCTGAAATGGTTCTAGGTCAACAACTGGAAACTTTTAAATCAAATACATTATACGTTTTATTGCTAGGTCACCAAGTGGAAACTTTTAAATCAAACGCATTACACGTTTTATTGCTAGGTCAACACCTGGAAAATTTTAAATCAAACACATTACACGTTTTATTGCAAGCACTCTTGTAAACTTTCCTGGAGAGTGGGGCTGATAGCCGTTCCTTATAAAGACTACCGGTGGTCCTACACTATGTCAGTACTACAATTTCAAATAAAAACACAAACATATATACGGACAGGGATAAATAATGCAATGGCTATTTCAATGAATATTTTCTTATAGAAATGCCACATCATATATATTAAACATGTAGAAAGATGAAATATTGATACCAAATGTAACTGTCAGAGGATTTTGTTCAAATTGGAATGAATTGCAGTTGAAGCAAAAAAGTATAACTTTGTGTTTATTGAAACAACACAGTATTGTATATGAACATCTTTTTGCATGTGTGTTGCCTTAACCCAGCTCCATATAAAAGCAACCAGATTTAATTATATTTATTCCACTGGAGTTTTTAATTTCTAAATTTAAAGGCATATTGTCACAGACCACTGACCTATTTAGTGGTCTAACAAAGTATTACCTGAATAAAATTAATTTTATTTGTCTTTAACTGTACTTTAATCAACCATCTTCGTAAACCACCATACTCCATTTATTAATGACATTTTGTAAAAATAACTGAATTTTGGCAATGGTCCATAATTGAAAAACTAAAATTGCTGAGAGGGTTGACATGGATTTTACTCCAACATGGTTCAGTGAAGGTGATAGCTAAATTTGGTTTCCAAAAATTAAGGTAATTTTTATTTATTATGCATTTTTAGAGAAATAATTAAGATTCTTAAATCCATGACAGTATGCCTTTAAATAGTATATTACATTTATGCTTACCTTATTTTTCTCAGAAATCTGATCTTGTAATGACCGTACAGTTTTCTCAAGTTCATCGTGGGCGATGTTTTTTTCTATAGACTGGGTCTGGGCACTTTCAAAGCGTTGAATCTGTGATGAATAGAACACATCGTCTGAGGTGACTTTCACACAACACACAAATAATCATTTAAATAAATGCAATCTATTAGTGACAAAATTGAGGGAATCCGATGTTTAACCTGCGATTGTCAGGTGTCAGACATATTGTTATTTAACTAACATTTACTGTCAATCATATCTTTATTACATGATCATATAGATGACTGACACTCAATTAACCAAATACTGATATATTTTTTGAAATGAGATTTCTTTTGAAATTCATTTATTGTCGTTCAACTCAATAAACTGGCTAATAATAATTTATTAATTGGGCAAACATTACAACCAGTAGTTCAGTATTACAGTAGGTTTTATGACCACCAAAGATCTTGAACGACGATTGGGGTCAAAAGTGAAAATTGAAACTTTACATTACTTTTTTATCAGTAAATGGTAAATTTAAATAAAAATGACTAAAACCAAAACAATAACAACTGTATGATCAACAGAATAAAAAAGATTGACAGAAATTATGTTCCACAGTGATTAATCGACCTTCCTGGAAATTGTCAAAATCGATAATGACACCCCATGCATGTGTACGGGGCAACTGTGTGATGCACGTGCAAACTATGGAATGTGTTTCGATGTGTTGATAAACAGACCTGAACGTTCTTTACTTGAATGTCTGGGTCAAAACATATGTTTGGTCTAATAGTTGACATTAACATTAATATTTCAGGCTCCCCTACTGTTTTTTAAAGAGTATATTACAAAGTATAAACTGAATATGTGACTAAATCACCTGAATAGTCATATCTAGTTTGTCAATGTTTACTACCAATCTACATCAGTACCTGTGACTTGTACTCTGATACTTTCTCTTCAAATTGTGTCACCGACAGCCTCAGTTTGTCGATGGTCTGAGACTTGTCTGCAATCTCGTCCTGTAACTCTTGTTGTCTCTCCACGGAATGCTGACGATGCGTCTCCATCTGCTGCGACAACTCGGCATTCCGCACCAACAGCGAGTCTTTGTCTGAAACCAGATTATTACCATCAGAACAGAATGTTTACAAGAAACATTTCACAAATATTATTAGGTGGTATTTAGAGGATTTGTCACAAGTATTTTTAATATGGAAATATCTGTGTTAATTGGTATCTATTGAGGCTCTGCCGAGACATATACCGATTAACTAGATGAGGTTGATATTTTACATATATTTTAACTAAATATCTGAAACAGTTAAACTCAAGATACGTGTTGGCTTGTTAGCAAATGACCCATCCACAACAACAAATTGCCTAAAGACCTTGCAGATTTGCATACCATTATTAACCAGGTTAATACACTAAATTATCACATGACATGGATATCATGGGTAAGCCATAAGATAAAATCTAATTCACAACTCAGCGTTCCATGTCAACAACGAATCTTTGTGTGTTCAACAAACCAGCTTATTATTATCAGATCTGAATGTTTAAAATAAACCTTCCACAAATCAGATTAGGTAGTGTAATCCAGTTAAGATACTCAGCGTTCTGAAGGATATATTGCTCAGACTGATTATTCAATAATTTGTACACAAGTGGTAAATCAGGGACACAAAATAAAATTTTAAAACCAGTGCATGAATCAAATGATAGTTCCTACAATTTGTGCAAGCCTGTATTTATGTAACATAATTTAGTTATGTATTTGGATATTTTAATTATCCAAACATTTTAATAGTGAAATTAAATTATGAACAAAAATATTTAAATAAACATTTTTTTAAAACATTTGTATAAAATAGTGTATTTTGTATTTGACCTTTTTCACTTTCCGTGAGCTCCACTTGCTGGAGTCTAGAATCTTTGTGAATAGTTTCAAACTTCTCATTCAACTCCTCAAGTTGTCGCTCCAGATCAGAAACCTGATGGTTAAATATAAAGACATTGAGAACACAATACCTGCAGAAAACAAAGAATATTATCTCTAGATCAGAAACCTGATGATTAAATATAAAGACATTGAGAACACAATGCCGGCAGAAAACAAAGATTATCTCCAGATCAGAAACCTGATGGTTAAATATAAAGACACTGAGAACACAAAGAATATTATCTCTAGATCAGAAACCTGATGGTTAACAATAAAGACACTGAGAACATAATGCCTGCAGAAAACAAAGAATATTATCTCTAGATCAGAAACCTGATGGTTAACAATAAAGACATTGAGAACACAATACCTGCAGAAAACAAAGAATATTATTTCTAGAGCAGAAACCTGATGATTAAATATAAAGACATTGAGAACACAATGCCTGCAGAAAACAAAGATTAATAGAAATTAATTATTTTTTAATAATTAATATACCAATGAAAATGTACTGACTGAATGTCAGTTAATTTCCAATGACAACCAGGTGACAGTGTAACAAATCAGTGATTGTCATCTTTACCTTCGCTATGAGGAACACTTCGCTCCTAGGCTTGTAACAAATCGGTGATTGTTATCTTTACCTTCTCTATGAGGAACACTTCGCTCCTAGTCTTGTAACAAATCGGTGATTGTTATCTTTACCTTCTCTATGAGGAACACTTCGCTCCTAGTCTTGTAACAAATCAGTGATTGTCATCTTTACCTTCTCTATGAGGAACACTTCGCTCCTGGTCTTTGATTCTAAGTTTTTCCTCTGAGACTCGAGTTCGGCTTCTCGGTGTGAGATTTCCGCCTGCAGTTTGCTGTATCCCACCTCCAGGCCCTGCACCTCCTCCTCAAAGTGCAGCTTCTTCTCTAGGTACTCCTGTTCCCGACTCTCAAACTGAGCCTGCAGCGACACACCAATAATGCTTTTATCATCTAATAGTTTAACTAAATGTTAAAAACTTAAATCTTTTGTACATTTTAAATATTTTTAGCATTTAGAACACTGGCAGCACAAATGATATTTCCATGCAATATTGACTGTACGATCTAATATATATATGTATATTTTAAGCATTTAAAACATTGGCAAGCTGCATAAGAGAAATTACCAAGTGATAATGACTGTACGATCTAATATTTTTATATTTTTAATATTTAAGCATTTAGAACATTGGCAGCACAAGAGAAATTACCAAGGAATATTGACTATATGATTAAATATTTTTACTTTGTTAAAAACGGAAATCTCCAGTTTATTGTTAATATTTAACCATTTCGAACATTGACAGTACAAGAGAAATTATTAAGAGATTATGACTGTATGATCCAATATTTTAACTTTGTTAAAGCAGAAATCTCCAGTTTATTCAAACTGTAGTTGTGTTTTCAATTTGTAAAACATGATGCATAGATGTGACAGTAGCTTTACATATTCTAAATTAAAGATGTTATTCTTTTTTCTGTATCTGAAGCCATGTCAACAATTTTAATTAAACAAATTTTAAAATCTGTCACAATTTACAAAAACACAGTTAAGGAACTACCAAATCTACTGAATATAATAACCCCCACAATAACTCTTCTCAATGTTTAAAAGTTACAATTATTAAATTAGTTAAAACACATTTCATGAATTCATCTGTCAAAAAACAAATCCGACATATTTTCGTTATCCACTAGACTAAATAATAACACAATTATAGAATTAGTTAAAAACATATTTCATGAATTCATTGTTAAAACCACCACATATTATTGTTATCTGTTAGACTAAATAATGTCGTACAATCTGTTGGCTGACTTCATTGCGTTCGTGTTCGCGCGCCGTCTCGATGTCGAAGATCTGCGACTCGAGTGACGTGATCTTCCCTCTCAGCTGTGACTCCTTCACCACCCAGTCGAGCTTAGACTGCTGCAGAACGCTCTCCAACTCATTCTTCTAAAACACGACCATCAACACAACTGTTATAATGCCAAATGGGTGACATCAATCAGTCACACATCAGATATTAATAAAAATAATGGAGGTTTTAAGTTTTACTCAATATAGGGCAGGACATAGCCCAGTGGTAAAGCGCTCAGTTGATGTACAGTCAGACTAGGATCATGGCTCATTCCAGCAAGTGTTCCATGAGTGGTAGATCAAAGGTTGTGGTATGTGCTATCCTATATAATTGGTTATTTTATCCTGTAATCATAAATAATACATTCAATTCATTTCAACTTATTTCCGTTCTGGGCACACACGTCAGCTATCTGGGCCGTGTGTCAAGGACAGTGGGTTAGTTGTTAGTTGGTTAGTGGTTAGTGTGAGTGAGAAGGGTGTAGTGGCCTTTCACATACCCACCGAGCCCTTAAGAACTCACTCTCGGTTGGAACCTGGTACCTATCAGCCTGTAGTTCAATGGCTTAACCACGAAGCCACCGAGGCCAGTTAAATAATACATTACATGCATATTAACTGGTCTGTTATCTAGAATATCTGTACAATTTTACATAGTACTAGGTCCACGTATATTAACTGTATTGTTACCATTTTACATAGTACTAGATCCATGTATATTAACTGTATTGTTAACATTTTACATTGTACTAGGTCCATGTATATTAACTGTATTTTTACCATTTTACATAGTACTAAGTCCACATATATTAACTGTATTTTTACCATTTTATAGTACTAGGTCCACATATATTAACTGTATTGTTACCATTTTACATAGTACTAAGTCCACATATATTAACTGTATTTTTACCAGTTTACATAGTACTAGGTCTACATATATTAACTGTATTGTTACCATTTTACATAGTACTAGGTCCATGTATATTAACTGTATTGTTACCATTTTACATAGTACTATGTCCATGTACATTAACTGTATTTTTACCATTTTACATAGTACATTGTACTAAGTCCACATATATTAACTGTATTGTTACCAGTTTACATAGTACTAGGTCTACATATATTAACTGTATTGTTACCATTTTACATAGTACTAGGTCCATGCATACTAACTGTATTGTTACCATTTTACATAGTACTATGTCCACATATATTAACTGTATTGTTACCAGTTTACATAGTACTAGGTCTACATATATTAACTGTATTGTTACCATTTTACATAGTACTAGGTCCACGTATATTAACTGTATTGTTAACATTTTACATAGTACTAGGTCCATGCATATTGTTACATATAATATCTGCACACCAAAAAACCCCATTTAACTATGTTTTATAATAACATATATCTCATTATTATTACTTACATATTATTATTATTTTAACAATATTATTTCTTTTCATTTTAGGGTGAAAGGTCAAATTGAATTTCTCCTAATGTGTTATGCCAGTCATTTGTTGAAATCTGTATGGAGTGTTTGCAGGTTAAGATAGGCATATGCCTAAGAAGACATTGAATTAACACTTAATAAAATAAATAATCAAAACATTAATCACAAAAATTTCAAATCCAATATTAGTATATGAAAAAAAGAAGATCCATGACATTTTTACTTAAAGAAGTAAATCTTGCATGAACTATATTGTCTGCTGTGTATTGATAGATAATCTATGTCAGATCTAACAAGGAATAAGTATTATTTTTGGTGTAACAAGTTTCACCTCTTTTTCATATTGACGGTCCTTCTGACTGGCCAATTCAAAGTTCTCTAAAACTCGTTTTTCTGCATCTTGGAGGCGGTGTCGAAGATCTTCGAGCTACAAAACAGTTTAACACAGCACTGTAGCTCAGTCATTAACACAGCTTAATAGAGTACCCTACTAGAGAACTATCTGCTACATGCAGGAGTGGTAGAAAAATATGTAGAAAAATAAGTGACAAAATTGGGGAGTAATAACAAGATGTTGCACTTTGACCACAATAAAACAATTTGGGCCCAATTTACAAAGCCTGTTTACATCTTACACGTGTAACTATGTACATTTACAATGATTAAACATCTGTTTACATCTTACACGTGTAACTAAGTACATTTACAATGCTTAAACATCTGTTTGTCTTACATGTGTAACTAAGTACATTTACAATGCTTAAACATCTGTTTACATCTTACACGTGAAACTAAGTACATTTACAATGCTCAAACATCTGTTTGTCTTACATGTGTAACTAAGTACATTTACAATGCTCAAACATCTGTTTGTCTTACATGTGTAACTAAGTACATTTACAATGCTTAAACATCTGCGTTTAAGAAAAACAGGTTTGTAAATTTGGCCCCTAGAGTCAGAGACATTTGTGAAAATACATTTCACCGGGTAGGTAGGTGTGCACACTGGAGCTTCAGAAAGTTCCTACCTGCTTCTGGAAGTGTTCTCTCATTTCTTCCGTTGCTCTTTCATTGCCAGACTTTTCATCACTATCCTCCATTATCTTGGCATTCAGGTGCGATATCTTAACAAAACGACATACAAGTATAGGAAGCAAAGCAAAAGCAAGGACAAAGACAGCTAAAAAACAAAAACAAATTGTAACAATCAAAACAGAACCATTGCTCACAGAAACTGTAAATGGAATTAAAAAGATAATGGTGAAATAAGTAAGATATGAAACGTAAAGAGGTGGTAAAAAATAAATAAAAATGAGAAAATAGTGACAAGAGAAACAAAGAGAAAACTCTTATGAAACTCTACGGTAAAGTGCTAACTACTACACATGACAAAACGGTGACAAGAGAAACAAAGAGAAAACTCTTATGGAACTCTACGGTAAAGTGCTAACTACTACACTGAATGGTGCCCTTTGTAAAATAAAAAGCTGCTCTGCACGACAATTCATTTGTCTTTGGAATAGTAACAATATTTAGGATATTTAATTAACACCCATGGTAATCGGTACTTTTTATTTTGAGTGCATTTTGCTGCATTACAAAACAGCAAAACCTTGAATGATTGAATGAATGAATGAATGAATGAATTAGTGAACGAATGAATGAATGTATGGACAAATAACAAACAAATGAACAAACAAATGAATTAATGAAACATGAATTTTGGTAAAAGGGTCAGGGGTGCACAAATGTGAGATTGCGATGGTTGTCTAGTGGGCAACTAGTAGCTGAAGTGTGGCTGCCAAACATCATCTCTTGCTTGCCCAAATTTTTCATAAAGTTTTATGAATAAAATTTTGAAATGTCATTAAAAGTTAACTGAAATTTAAATTAAAATGTTTTTATTATTATCATTATTTATCAGTTTAGCTTTGTTCCTTTTTTAACATTATTTATCTACAGGTTGCGCACCACCAATTTATTTTCCAATGCATCTACATGCTAATATTGCCTCAGATTAAATTGTGTCAAAAATAGCATGATATCGCAAGGATTAAGTGACTACCAATTTTTGAACCTACAGTCACTTGTCGACTGACACGTAAAAAATCAATATGGGTTGACCACAATTTTTTTTTATTATCCATCCAAATGTTAGGGCCCCATCTCATTTTGCTATTATGCACCCATTTCCATCTGACCGCACAGCACACTTACAAATGCTTTTCCTTAGTAATGACAATACCAAATAATGTACAAATACTGAGTCATTTAATTACTACAAAGGTCAATCTACCTGTAATCATCAAAGAAAACTTTGAAAACTAAATATTTCTATTTATTATTATTTTTCTAATGAGGACCTATTTCCTAAACCGGACTATATCAAGCTGCTACAGCTAGTAACGACACGACAAATGGTGGTGTGGTGCCTACAGCTCATCACTTGGGCTGTCAGTCATAATACTTTGATGAACTGGATGGTTGTTGGTGTAGTGCGTGGCCTTTCACATGTCTTGTGCCCTTTGCCGATAGCCACCATTCTGAAACGTATCTGTCTGCATTGAATTTGTTGGAAGTGGAGGCCGTCACAAGCTATTTTCATCAAGTAACCCTAAATTATGTAATACTCATTTCAATGGCTGCATCATCCATTCCCAAAGATTGTGACATACTTTAGCCAATATTATTTTGCGCAAATTCTTACTGACTGCTTAACTTCTGTGTAGGAGTTGGAAACAAATTAAACAGAGCAATATTACAAGATATTGTTTTCAAAAGGATACATAATTCTTAACAAACAACCCCCACCATCATAATGCATATAATTCCAATGACGCAAAACGCTGCAGGAATTGCTTAATCTAATCCTAATCCTAAGAATTTAACGTACACGTTCAGAGCAAGCTGTTGTAGCGTACGCCTATCGCAGTCGCAGGGACCGGCCTTGGCCGGATCCCTCCATCTGTGACAGGAAAGGTGTGGGGGAGGGTAAGAGGGGACCACCTGCGCTATCAGGTTCAAGGGAGAACCAGTAGCCCAATCGACTTGGAGGCAGGTGGGGGGTCTAATTGCTTAATTGTTGAACGGCTCCTTATAGAGTGAGAAAGCACAGGAATACTCTGTAAAACAGTGTACACGTGATGATCACGAGTAGCAGGCCTGATCCACATTTTCAGTGATACCAAACATTTTGTCTCATGTCAAACAGACTCTGTACCGCTAGTTTGTCCCTATCAGGATTATTTCACCACCAAATACATATTTTATATTGATGATATTACTAAACAAATATACAATTCAATTCATGAAATACAAAGAACTTTCAAAAATGAAGTAAAGTTAATAACGACAACATTTAAGATATTGGAGAAAACTTGAGGTGTTTTCTCTTTTATTATACATTACCGATCCTCAAACAAAGTGCAATTTCCCCCCACGGAGTGGTCTGGTCGAACATCCCTAAAGCCA
>JAECMU010292022.1:0-20913 GCA_016106625.1 Dracogyra subfuscus | reverse complement strand
CCGGCATGCAATAAAGTGGAATGTACTGTATATGATAAAGAGTTGTTTTTTAAAAACTTTAAGGTGATTATTTTAGCTTTTAATACTTTGCAGTGCAAATGTTTAAACACCATTGACATATTGCTACAGCTGATACATTCTGTTATAATTTTTGGCAGCATTTATGTTATTAAGATATACTAACTAATTAATATCACACAAAATGTTTCTTTGGATTTTTTACCGCCAACTTCATTAAGAAAGTATGGGAATTTGTTTTTGTTAATGTGCAAAAAAGAAGTATTTCTTTATTTTTCTTTTTTATTAATTTATTTTATTCATTAGTGCAAACAACACTTGGAATGAACATTTGTTGGAAATTGTGCTCCCGCGGCCCTGCTGTGTGGGACATGTTGACCTGAAGTTCAGCCTGCATCCTGTGTGTACTTCTGACCCAAACATAGAGGTCACGTTACTAAAGCAAAACATAGGAAACATCCGCAAGTCACAAGGCCTGCACCAACCTGAGCCAATTAGCGTGGATCAGAAAGTTGACTTCAGTTTAGAGGGTTCATCATCCGACACCTCGCAGCCAGAGTTTGTTAACAATGTGTTGGATCCTGCGTTTCTTGAGCTGCACAACGCAGAGATATTATGTGGACCGGTGAAGATATCCAACTGCATGGATCTGTCTGGAAGTAGTGGCTTGGTGTCCCTCACCAGTCCCCAGCTGCTCAACTCGAAACCCAGGTCCCTGCTGCTGCACATTAAAGGATTCCAAAACACATCTGATGAAACATCTAAGGTAGACTTTTCTTATTCATGTATTTAATATTTTGGTATAGGGTAAAAGAAATAACACCCATGTAGTAACATACAAAATGTACATATTCTATTCTTATTTCACTGTTAATTGGTGATAGTTTTATATGAATATACTATGATTTTTTTGTTGTGGTAATGTTGTAACTATTAACTGCTATAATGATTTAATTTGTTCTTGAGCAAATAACATTGAAATTTTCATCGCACATGAAATTATATCACCGATTTAACTGATACATTGTTGAACCTTGCTTGGCATACATGAACGTAATGTCAAATTTTCTATAAATGTTAACATTAAGTTTAAAATCAAAGTCATAGTAGTGATATTGTCTTGTTTATTTATTTTTATTGATAGCTAGAACTGACTTTATATTTTTCTTTGTTATTTTATTTTCCAAAAATACTGTGAAAAAGTATTAACTAATTTAAAAATGTTTTATTATTTTATTATTATTATTTAATTTATAGGACTTTATATTTGTCTTTGTTATTTTATTTTCCAAAAATACTGTGAAAAAGTATTAACTAATTTAAAAATGTTTTATTATTTTATTATTATTATTATTTAATTTATAGGAAAATAAGAAGAAAGCCAACATTGTTTCTTCTGCATTCAAACAGAAGACGAAAAGTATTAAGTCTTTGTTTGAGAATGTTCCCCACATGCCTGGAACGAGTGCCACCGAACGTCTAGCGGCAACCGCTCCCAAACAGAAGCTTACTGACGTGAAAGGATGTGACTGGCTGCAGGAAATCTCTGTCACTGTCAGGAAGATGAAACGGACTCATGTGTTGAGAGAAAGGGCTCAGCGAAACGCTATGATAGATCTTCAGGCGTTCCATGAAAAACTCACCAGAGTTATCACCAAGCCAAATGAAACCGAACTTGCTGGGGTAGGCTTGGAGCATGCTCAGAACATGGCTTTGGATATATTGTCATGGATTGCGTCTATACAAATGAGTGATCCTCAAAAGAGGTAATGTCTATTTTCTGTGTTTTTAAATATTTTATAGGATGATTGTTCTGTATATTTTTCTAATTTATGAGGAGTTTAATGCCAGAAAACACTGGCTATTATTGTATTTAATGTTTATATATAATAACAATTCCATCTCTGGTTGTTAAAGCCATTGTTTTAAAAAATGTTCACTGTTGATGGACTTAAATATGTTAAATAAAGATAGAATAATTTGACAAATTATATATTATGCTTTCAAACATCTTAACTTAATTTGGTAATCTCCAATATATTTGGTATTTGAGAATTGTTAATTCATCTTCTTTACCACCCATGACCCCTACACGCTCCACACTCACACACACCCCATTCCCCACATGTTCCACACTCACACCTTTTGTTGGCTAATTGTTTTTATGCTGAAGTGTTACATATTCTCATAAAAAGTATTATTCCCATGTAGGAAAGGCAGCCGGTGTTTAGTGACTGTGATACAGCAGCAGCTCAGAGAGTTGGTGAAAGCCTGCTTCATTGATGGTTCGAGAACCACTGCCCACAAATGTGCCAGGCTGTTCGCTCTGTTGACAGAGTAAGAAATTACTTAATCTTTATTCTGTTTTGAAAGTGTTTTTAGTACATAAAAATAAATAACTAATGATTTTTTAATTGTTTGTAAGTGGAGGCTTTTTTTTGTTTTTCATTATGTAAATTTAAAAAATAGGTTATTTCACTGATTTATATTTAATTCTGTTTCAGAAGTGTTTTCTCTTATTTGTTTGATGTTATTGATTTTGTGTGTTTGTTATTTAACAGGTATGTGAAGGTTGCAGCAGACCCTAATCTAGCGCCGACATTCAGCTACCTTCTACTGCAGTCCATTCTCGCTTGTTTACCCCTCATTCCGTGTGCGGTGTCAGCAGGGGCCATGAAATGGTACTTCACTCTTCTCAACAACATCAAGTGTATGGACATTGGCAGTGTTTCCAAGTCATGCACAGAGCTTCTCGGCACCATCGCTAAGCAGTATCATGAACGATCCTTGCCCATGCATGCACTGCTAAAAGCCAGGTTTGTATTAACTACTAAACCTCATTCCAACTAAAAAATTTTTATTTAAGTGGTGTTTTTTTGTTTTTCTTTTTGGTCAATAATTGCAGCTTCATGGTTCGCACAGTCTTGAAAAGTGCTTGAATTTCATGTCATTGCGACTAGCGGAACAACCTCAAAAGATTTAGCATTTTCACTTCCGCGTTCGCACTTTCTTTCCAGCACTCACGAACTTCAGCGACACGAATGTACGCGGCCCATTCCGGGACAAATGCTATGTTCCGAATGCCTCAGCCGAGATTTACCGATTATTGACGAGCGTAATAGCCTCATTTTGAGAACTGTAAACAATAGTCAGGCAAGACGACACAGAATCACTTAGCTTTTGAAGTTTTTGCAAGCACATGTTCAAATTTAAATCTGCCTAGTAGAAAGTGTGTTTTTAACAAAGCGTGGTGTTGAAAATATGCGTGGATCAGAGAGAGTAAGGCTGTGTCAAAGGTCGTGTGTTCTGTTGTCGCAAGGATATTAACATTGGCGCCATGATGGGCGAGAGCACACTTGAATCGCATGAAAACAGCGAAACACAGAAAAAACTAGCGGATATTGGAAGCATATAAACATACATTTTCTATTAAAAAACATTGTTCGAAAAGGCTGGTTAAGATTTGTATTTATGGTACTTGAAAACATAAGGTAGGTCTTTGAAAAGTCCTTGAGAAGTGCTTAAATTTTATGGGTCCTTGCCTGTACGAACCATGAGCTTGGCTTGACTTAAAAAGAAAAGAAAGCTGTTTTGAAAATTAAAAAAATGGGCTATATTTATGTGAAATTTGTAAAAACATTGCTCCAGATATAAATAAAATAGCTTTATTCTGCATTAGTGAAAAACATTGTCTGCCCATGATTAGTTTTTCTTGCTGATTATTCTTTTGTTAAGGTGTGTGTATTAGTTAAAGATACATTTTTATGTCTTTTTTTTCTTCTTCTTTTTTCAGGATATTTGGTTAAATTTTAATTAAGTCAGGCTATATATATTCTAAATGTTGCACAATTTGCATATTTCAGATATGGTTTGTATGGTCATCCATTTGAGCCCGACCTCTTTGATGTGGAGAATCCTCCCAGCCTGAAGCAGGCCCCTTCATCCACTCAGTCTGCCCTTCAGGCATCCAAGGCTGGCACTGTCGGCTCAACAGCTGGCTCTAATACATCCACGCCACAGCAGAGTCAAGAAGATCCAGATCTCTATGAGATGCTCAGCTTGTCACTGGAAAAAACTGGAAAAACTCAAATTGAGTATGCTCGAAGTCACGTGCTTGGTCTTTTGGAGGCGGAACCTCTACACTTTGTCTGTCACGCAACAAGTGATTCCACTCGTGTTGAAAGAATGGACACATCCACCAACCCACCGATTCCCCCAGGTGGTCCTTTAGGAATGTCTGGAACGATCAACTTCGGGGAAAATCCATCACCTTTGATGGGTACTGGAAGCAGCATGTCAGGAACTGCAATGGCCGATTCCCTGAAAAAACTAGCTCAGACCTATGCCAAACAGCTGCATCCCAGTTACAAGCAGATCGAGCAGGCTATTACGGAGGCAATGCACACACCCCTACCAACAAAGGCTCCAGACCTCTTCCCACCCACCCCCAAAACAACACCGAACATGATAACACCCTCTGTGACACCTCCCAATGAAACCTGGCATTTTCAGGTGGTCGGACCACCAACTGTATCAAAGGTAAGAGAGTCTTCAAATGTACTTTTTTTGTTTTGTTTTTTTGTTGTTGTCCCTTTTCCTTTCTCTCCTTTGAACTCCATCTCATTTCTTCCCGATCTGGCAACTCCTATCTTTCAACTTCTTTCGATGTCCACCTCCACATCCCAGTCCTTGTCTCTCCAACCGCGACAGGTGCTTGTCTCTTGTGGTCATCTGTGCCACACACCTGCCATTCCCCATCAGCTTTTAGCTGTGGGCTTAGTCTGACCACTTCGGGAAGTGTTCAGTAGTTACTTCTGGCATTGTTAAGAGGCACTTGTAACCACCTACTGTGCACCCCTACTACCGGCGGTCGTTAGTGCCGTGGGTCAGACCAGCTTTATTAGCGGCAGAGGACGAGGATGCCAGGTGGGTGCAGGGAAATACACAGAGACTGCACCCGTGGAGGAAGTTGAGACAGGTAGGCGATGGTGTGAACAGCTCAGAAGACAGTCAGAGGGAACTGACAGAAAGGGTCGAAACAGATTGAAATCGTAGGAGAAATTAGAAAGTTTTTTTATATTAAGATAATGAGAATGATAGGCAGAGGGTGATAGATGAGAAAGATGAATGAATGTGTGAGCCAGCTTTGACGGGATTTGAACTACTGTCGTCAGCTTGGTTGTCCAGCAGCTTATCCACTAGACCACGGAGCTCAAATGTACTTTTTAGTACTGCGTTTTAGTTCATACCTGCAGTTCTATACAAGTTAAATGAGTTGTGTAACAACGTGTTTGTTTTTGTTTTTATTTTAGGTAGGGGAGTGAATATTACAAAAATGTTATTTAAACCTTCCTCTTACCCATACCCCACTCAAATTGTGATCATTAATGAATTACAACTCATAATCTATGGGTTACCAGACACACTGCATATTTCAGTGCATGCAGAAGTACAGTTTTTAAAATTTACTATTTCAGTTTTCTGGTGGCAGTGAGAGTGACATCATTAAACAGCAGCAGGTGCCTCCCCCAGCCACAACCCAGGCCTCCACAGCATCAACACCTAGCACAACACAAGCCAACACACAGCACCAGCAACCGAAGTCATCCTTACCGTTCCCTCAGACTCTACTACAGGCACCTCCTCCTCAAGTCCTGGTCATCGAGAGAATGCATTCAGGTACTTTCATTGGCTTTATACACCACTTGTAATATTGTATGCTTCTCTGATGTCATGGAAAATACATCTAATAATCAAGTTCTGTTTCATTAGGTTTTGTTTAAGTGTTTGTGAATTCCCTATATAATGCCAGTAATTTGGGTCTAGTGTGTCAGCTGACCTGGGTAACTGTTGATTTGCATTACTGATTCGACAAAATGCAAATTCAAAAACTGTTGTTTGTATATATATATATATGTATATAGCAATTTCAAAAATAATTCAGTTAACTAAATGTTACTTAATTTTGCTGCAAGTTTTGTGATCAAATTCACCAAATTGCTACTGATTACGGTCATCAAGCTTAAACCCAAGATATGTCTGTTGTAAAGTTTTTAAACCTCAAAACAACTGTTGTAAACCTAATGAATTTCTATATAGATTCATATTATTAATTATAAATACTTAAGTAAGTATTTAATCATGAACACCATATCAGTCTGTTTAGCTGACTGGATTTTACTGCATGATTTGAATTGGCAATTATAGCTCCAGGCTACAGTCAACTTTCTGCCTGGCTCGATGTTACGGTATAACATTAACTAGACTGTAGGTATCTGTGATGGACAACCCACTTTAAAAGATTGTTTCTCCTTTCACAAATGGTAATAACTAATTGCAGGTGCTAGACGATTCGTCACTCTGGACTTTGGTAAACCCATCATTCTGACGGACGTGATAATTCCTGCGTGTGTGGACCTGGCCTCACTGTCTATTGATGTGTGGATACAAGGTGAAGAGGTTGATGGTCAGAGGCTGGTTGTGGCGTCGGACATTGGCATGAGAACTCTGGTCATGAACAACATCATGCCATCTCCAATCTGTAGATATCTGAAGGTAGGTGTCTTTATCTAAAGCTGTATTTTTCATTTTGATGGTCACTTTTTAAATGTTATTAAATTTGTAAAGCTGCATTCAGCCAACCTGATAAGCAATTTACAGTGAAAATAAACTATCTTTTTGATTGGCTGAGTTTTAAATCTTTTTAACATTTAGTTTATTTTTTATCCCAGCAAGTGTTATATGACTGGTATATTAAAATCAATGATATATACTGTTCTAACCATGGCAAAGGGTACACAAAATATCCATTGGTGCCTGTTTGATAGCAGCGGGTTCCCTCTTGTAATATATTGTCTTTTTGATTGGCTGAGTTTTAAATCTTTTAACAGTTAGTTTAGTTTAGTTTAACATCAAATAGCCATATTTAAATTAAAATGTGTTGAGGTGTCGTTAAACAAAAATTCCTTTCCTTTGTAGCCTCAGATAGATTGTAATGCACAAAAAGTTGATTAAAGTTTGTTGCATTTATTTGTATGTTCATCCTGTATACGTTATTGGTGGGTGTTTTGTTTTTGTATAATCTTTTTATTTGTTTGTTTTTTGTTCAGATTACAACAGTGGGTCGTTACGGGACAGGAACAACCAAGTCGAGAATTCCCATCGGCTCGTTCTATGGTCATAGCTACATCCTGCCATGGGAGTGGAAGGAGTACCTGTCAAACCAGACGGGCCACTCGAGCAGCTACATCAACATGATGGAGCTGCAGAGTCAGAGTCAGCTCCTCACCCAGCTTGGCCTGTTCATCTCGCTCCAGGAGGACCTGCACTGTCGCTACAGCCTGGTGCGCACACGCCTTGAGAACATGCTCTCCGCCATCGACAGCAGGCAGTTCGCCATGTCCCACGTCCAGTACTACCTGAAGAAGAACAGGAAGGGCGACCAGGACTGGGCACTCAACCAGTCCTACTCGGACTGCCTACAGCTCCAGCTGCAGCTAAACCTGGCGCAAAGAGCAATCACACGACTGCAGAGGGCGCTGGGAATACGTACGGGTGAATACCAAGAGAGTGCTAGTATGGACCAGAATCTGCAGCAGTGCTCGACGGACAAGCTGCGTATCATGTTGGAGAATCTGCTGGACACACTGCTCAGTATGACGACCCATGTGCCATCCATACCTCAGCCTCCCTTGCCTCTCTACATCAGTCTTAACCCTCAGTTTAGTGAGGCCTTGTTCAGACATCTGTGTCTGCTGGGCACGCGAAGGATTCAAGTTTGTACAGGACTCCTACTTGCCAGAATATGTGGAAGTCAGTCATGGTGGGGAAACTTCCTCGGATCCATGCTGCTGGAATTCTTCAATTCCGAGTATACTCAAGTGTTTCCTCAAGACAGGTAATTACTTTTTATTTTAAATATAATATTATAGTGATACTTTAAAATGGAGATTATATTAAATATATTTCAAAATAGAGATTATCAGTCATATTTATTTCATTGTACAGTGGAACTTCACTCTATTTTTATGCAGCTTTAAAGGTAATTAGGTGTTGTGTCTGGTAATTTGTATTGAAAAATAGTACATAAAGGATATTTCATGGTGTTTTTTCGAATATGATTTTTATTTCAACAAGTGGTGTGTGAAAACCATATTTTCACGAATTGTGAAGCAGTGAGTGAAAATATGATTTTCACACATCACGAGTTGACATTAAAATCATATTCGGAAAAATACCATGAAATGGTCTATTTATTATATACATATTTCCTAATTTTTGACAATATTTTTTGCTTTTTGGTAATATCTTTCGCTTATCCTATTGAAAACATGTAACGTCGTGATATATTTCTTCCTATGAAACGTTTCCTGAAAATTTACTTCACCATAGACTTTTAAAAAAGAAATTTGATTAAAATTTATCTTTATTAACATTTATTTAACAATACTGCGCTGCAAACATACGTGACAAAGCGATCCTCTAAAAATTCCAACAAAAACAAAACAAGTCAAAAGCTTCGTATTCAATTCGTTTCAGATATTTTATCATTATTGCACTTTGTATCCCTTTATTTATAGGTACAGTTGTTTAAATTACATTTTTTATTTTTCAAATACGATTAGATGCATTGGTAATCATCAAATTTAAATACAAGGAACCGAGACAAAGGGAGATAATTTAATCATGCATTTATACAAAAATGTAAATACAACAGTACTACGTTGCTCATTTCTAAACATACTGTATTATTTTTCTGCAGGGTATTTGTGCTGCTGAGTGCCCTGGGTCAGCGTGCCCTGACCGGTCCGTCATGTGTGAATATCATGGAGAGTCTGCTGGCTATGTTGTCCAGGGTGTTGTCTCCACTCACTGGCAGTAATTTGTCCAGTTCGTCTAGCTTTACAGCTTCGGCTGATAGACCCAGAAACATGTCAGGTGAATTTCATAGTGATTGTGCTTATTGGTTTGTGTGTATTTCTGGATGTGGTGTAAAAGAGTGGGTTAAAAATTATAAGCAACTGTTACATTCTTCAAATAATGGAATTTGTTTCTGACTTGTGAGAAAGGATCAGTTCCTGTGCTGCTCTACCTTTATGAAAACCCCCACATTATTTTGAAAAGTAACATTCAAACTAAAATAAGTTGCTATAAATCATTATTTGTATCTGGATTTAAAAAACCCATATATTTTTGGAAGGGATAAATAATGATGCAGTTGACAGCTGCATGCTATTTGTAATAAGACATATTGAAATGACATTTTGTAATGTTTTTCATTAAATATTGTTTATTTTCATTTTCAGCTTGCCTTGATTTGTCCCTTGTGAGTTGGATACTGTTGTTTCTGTGTCGTAACTTTGACAACTCTTTGTTGGTTGGGCCAGAAGAATGTGAAAAGGGAGTTTCCAAGAAAGACCGAGATGCAGGTACATGTCATTAAAATAGCCTTGTTGAGTTGGAATAACAGCTAAACTGGTACTGGTTCAGTGTTAACATCCTGCTGCTTAGTTGAAGTTGCAGAGCTCAATAATATTATTCACATGAGATGCAATAAGACGTAAGATTAATCCCCAATCATGTACCTGTTATGGTTTTTCCAGTATTTACAGCTGGTACATTGAAGGCCATGACATGCAAAATTGCATAAGAACTGTTACATGCTAGGCAAAAAGAGTAGCAATTCTGACTTAATATCAATTGGCCACCAGTCTGCCGCTGAGCATTTTTTCTTGGGGTTGCCATTATACAATTATTCTTTCTTCGACATGTGGGAATTTATGCAATTAAGTTCTTTTGACTGCACATTTATTTGTGGAAGCATACAGTGATAAATATACAATTATTTTATTTCTTCTTCAGGCTCTTTTCAAACCAATCGGTGGGGATTTATTCAAGGACAGTTGTCAACAAACCCCTCAAAAAGCAAGACTCGGTCGGGTAAACTATACCGGCGTTCGCTCCAGAAGCGCATCCTGCATCACAAGCAGCGCCTGCACGACCTGGAGCTGGCCAAGAAGAAGTTCCTGGAGAAGCACATGGAGAAGAGTGGTCAGAGCATGGGCAAAGAGGCCCAGGCACTCCTCAAACAGCAGGAGCAGCAGTTCCAGAAGGAGCTATCGCAGTATGCTTCAAAGGTTAGTCACAGTCATTAATGATGATATATCTCTTGCTTTACGCTTCAAAGGTTAGTCAGTCATTAACAAGATAGTTCTTGCAGTATGCTTCAAAGGTTAGTCACAAACATTAACAAAATAGCTCTCTCAGTACAAAAGGTTAGTTACAAATATTGACAGGATCGCTCTTGTAGTATGCATCAAAGGTTAGTCAGAAACATTAACAAACTAGCTCTTGTAGTATGATTCAAAGGTTAGTTACAAACATTGACAAGATGGCTCTTGCAGTATGCATCAAAGGTTAGTCACAAACAACAAGATAACTCTCATGGTAGGCATCAAAGGTTAGTCACAAACATTGACATAATAGCTCCTACAATGTTCATCAGTGGTTAAGAAACATTAAAATAGAGTCACAAATGGTAAAATGATAGCCCTCAAAGTATGCATCAAACGTTGGTAACAAAATATTAGAAATGGTTATCATTTATGTTTTATGTCTGTGAAAAAAGTTAAATTTGATCCTGTTTCGCAGTTTTATGTGAATATCTAGTCTTTCTGCAGTTATTCCTGTTACTGCATTTATATTTATTTGTAAAGTGACCATCATTGATGTTTTAAGCTTTAAATGACAGTGCTGTGTTTTGCAATAGTATGGCAGTGCCTTATGGTGCATTGCAATAGTATGACTTAAAAAGTACATAACCATGAACATACTTTAGTTTTGTAATTCAAATAACTAGAACAAATTTGGATGAATTTCCATGCTTTCCTTTTCTTTTTTCACACAGCATCTGAAGGACATCATACATATTCGTCGCACCGATCCTGTCTTTAGGAAAATGCAGAAGGATGACGTTACTGGTTCTAGTCGAGATATAGAGGAGGATCCAGACATTTGTTTTGTGTTGCCAAGAGAAAGGTGTCTAACTGTAGTCCGTGGCTTGATGGCACTGCTACTAAGCATGGATTATACCTGCCATGTCGACCTGTTTCTCATTGCTTGCAAGGTAAGATACCTTTCATCCTGTTTTATAACTCTTTAGTAAAATCTAGAGAATGATATGTCCTTCCTCAGAGGTTGACATTGCATTAAATTCAGTAGAATTAAATTCAGTAGAAATGTATTACCTACTAACCAATTCGCCTCAAGACCGCTGAAATATTAAGCCTTATCAGCTTTAATTAACTAAAAAGGCATTTCTGCATATCTGCAACCTTTCAGCTCGGTCCAACACATTCAACTGTTAATTATATTATTACACACAGGAAAATATCTTCTATGTTCTTAATTAATCAGATTAACACTGGTGTTATTAGTTTTTTGTTTTTTGTTTGTTTAACGACGCACTCAACACATTATAATTACGGTTATATAGGCGTCGGACATATGGTTATGTCGAGGGAAAAAACCGGTGGTTAGCTGACGGGGATCGATCCTAGACCGACCGCGCATCAGGCAGGCACTGTACCACTGGGCTATGCTGCCCACTAACACTGGTGTTAGTGAGATTGTTTATTTTATTGTATTTTACTTACAGTTTTGTTATTTATTTAAGTTCAAATGTTAGCTTTAAAGACACCACTAGAGCACATTGGTCTGCTAGTGAATGTAAGAAATACTTCTGACACTTAGTTCAGAGGAAACCTGCTATATTTTTACATCTTAGAAATCTTTTCTATTATTCTTTAAAGATGATTTTTATCTTTTAAAAATTGTTTCAGGTATTTGCGCGGATCTGCAATGCTGCGCGTCCAGCGATCACCCTGGCAGAGGCGATGACTCAGGACCAGTTAGAACAGTTGATCCTGCTGACCGCGAGTCATGAGGTGAACCACGGTGACGTCAGCTGGGGCGGGTCGTGGGCAGGTCACGCCATCACCTGTCTCCTTCAGGACATTCTTGACGGTATGATGTCTGATTGAAAACATATATTATAATACAGAAAAGAATCGGGCACAAGTTTGACAACTCTTCTGATATATTGTTTTTGTTTCATCTTTACCAAGTGAAAAGACGAGATATGGGTAGTACTGTTACTGTCACTTTCTGACAAACTAAGCAGGGAAAACATCAACTTTTTTGTTTAAGTTTTGCGTTTACATCACTTTCTCACAAACTAAGCAGTCCTAGGTCATTGAAAGTTGGTTTGTAGTTTCATGTTTTTATGGTTAGCAAGACATTTAATTCCATGGACTTATTGTTTTAAAAATATGCTGTACAAGACGTTGGCATTTGTTACGAGCTCTGTACAAGAATTGAAACAATATATCAAATTGGCATATGTTACAAACTCATGTGTCTTCCACACATTAGAAATATTTCTAGCATTTACCATTTATTTCTTTTTCAGTCTACTTTTTTGTCTTATTTCCTTTAGAAAGAACTGTCAAGTTACTTTTAGTATACCTTCACTTCCTTTGTTTTTAATTGTTTTTAATAATTTCATTTCATTGTGTTTAATGGTTGTTTTGGTGTTTAACCTATAGGAGAACGCTTGTTCCCACCTGGCAATGATCTGCCGGTGATGACTGATGAAGAGATGTCCGTCTCTGAAACTGATGACAACTTGGCTCAGAGTGTCAGTCTGACCACATTTGATGACAGCAATGGAGAAATGGCGGGTAAGTTGTAGGAACTCACGCATGGAGTATAAAAGCCAAATTTACGAAGCCTGTTTTTCTTAACCTTCCGAGTACTGTAGGCGAGATATCTTGCCCGATGTCACGCCAGTTGACATACTGTACACTGTATACAGTGCATTTCCCAATTCATATTTCCCGCCGTTTTTCACAGGCCACTACCGGAAACGGAATTATAATTAAAGAAAAAAGATTTCCGGTCAAAATGGTGGATTTGAGTTTGATTTTTTCAACTGAAAATACCTTGAAATTTGAGTTCAAAAAGTGGTTTTCGGCAAGTATTTTAGCTTGACAACAATGGCTGCATGTCGCGGGTTTTTTCAGGGATCGATAGCTGATTGTGACAGCTAATTTGATAATAACTTTGATTGTTTTTCCAACAACTAATATCACCAAATATTGCAATATGAATCGTAGTTCGGGTTTAAAAAAAAATTCTGGTCAGAAAACAATTGTTATCAGGAATAATGGACATAAATACTGGACAGCTGGCCACAAATGCCAGTAAGTAAATGCAATGTTTTCGATTTTTTGCCTTAATTTCAATCACCATTAGCTGATCTAAAAATAATAAAAATTAAACAAAATCCACAAAAATAATACTTACCGTTATATATGAGAACTTTATTTCATGTATTTATAAAACATTTAAGTGAATATATGTGAGTAAAAATTATAAACTTGTACCCACTCAACATGGTTTTTGTAAAAAATTCATCCAGTAGTAAAATTGTTTATTGCATAAACACAGTTTAGGCATTGTAAATATATGTCATGTAATTCTGAAACAGGCTTTGTAAATTTTGCCCTTGACCTTTTAATAAACTAAATTCTTCCTGAAGTTGAAGCTTATTTTTGGCATAAAGTCTGGATTCTTTAGTTTATAAGCATTATCTCTGATATATTATCATACAATTTTATTTGTTCATATCAGACTAAACCGATCTATTAAAGAATTAGAACATTCAATTTATATAGGTGTTTTTCTCGGTATGATATGTTTTGTACCCTGCTGTAATTATTAGAATTATTGTTCTTATTCCAGAAAATATTTTGATTGATTATATTCTGAAAACTGTACACCAAGAGTATTGAAATATATGATTTTGCATATTGTGGCCGTCATGAATCACATTATTACTTTTTTATTCTAAGCAATCCTGCAACTTTGTAAAAATATTTTTTTAGTCGGCAAATAGATTGTGAAACACAGGATCATTGTAATATATTTCAGCTTGATATTGTACCAAACAAAAAATAATAACAACCTCTGCATTACAATACATGAATTGCAGTTTTAATTCTGTGTGTATTTTCCATGTTGTCTGTAGACTTGGACAGTGCCCAACTGTCTGACAATGGACAGAGCCTGGAGAAGGATGCGTCCATCATGGTGGACCTGCTGTTGGAGGAAAGTGAGTTTGATGACGAAACCACAGACAAGCTGCACGAGTACGTGACAGGCGAGTCTGTGAAACCCCCAGGGCACGACGGCCCCTTCAACGTCATATACATGGGCAAGGGCATGGGGCCCACAGCATCAATACCATCCGTCGGAAACGAGCTGGCTGACCATATCAAGTCGTCCATGTCAGGAATGTCATCGTCAACAGGGACGCCAGGGTGAGTATCAAGGATCATGCTGGATCGGAAATAGCTATAGCCATGAAATGTGCCAACTTATAGTTCTTCCCACAGGGAACGCTCTTTTAAGTTATTTATTTCAGAGCCGATTGTTTTCTAAATCGCACACAAAAATGTTATTTCCAAAAAACTTTTTTTATTTTTATTTCAGACCAAACTGAAATTATTTACAAAGAACATTGTTCATAGAAACTGGGAAAGAATATAGATATTTATTGGTTGAAATACAATAATATTTAATAAAAATTAATTCATGCGTTTATAATAATATGAAGATTAAAGTGGGTTAATGTTACAGCAGTAATCCTCATATTTTTGGAGTGGTAAGGATAGTCGCATTTATAAATGTTTATTTTGTTTGGTACAAAGTGAAAAATTGAGGATTCTTGTATTTAACTTGGACACCTGTGCCACTTTAAATGGCATTTTTACATCTTTCATATTTTACAGTTGGTCCATGTCACTTTCATAAGATGCTGATAAATACTTTCAGGTTATTCACATGGTATGACAAGAACCAGAAACTGAAGAACTTGAAGAGCAAACTCGCTGACTACCTGAACACTGCCAAGTCAATGTCAGGTTGTCTTGGTTTGTCATCGGCCCTCGATGCCAGGCTGGAGCTTGGACTGGAAACACAAGCGGAGCTGCGTCTCAGAGTAGGTTTCTTATTTAATTTTAATTTGTCAAGAAGTTATACAGAGTAACAACTTCATACCAGATTTCTATAGATTTCTATAGATATTGTCACTATAGTGAGAGTGTTTGTCAGTATGAATGTGTGTGTGTGTCCTCAGTTCCTTGATTTCAATCATATGATTCAATGTGGCCTCGTAAATTCATCGTCTCTAGACTAGATATTTTATAATTGAGTTACTAGTCAGTATGATTGTATTTATAGCTGTTTAGAATTTTAACATTTTAAAAGCTGATTCCATGTTAAACCTATGTTGTATAAAATTTAATTATTTTATTATTGCTTACAGTGCTTTAAAATAAAATACATGTTTATAACTTTTCCACAGGTGATGCTATCAGCACAGATGGACAGTGTTCACAGTGCCTTCCTCAACCCTCTGCCTCCAGCACCTCCATTCTCACACAGTGTCAGCCAATCACAGTCCTCTTCTACTGATGATGAGCTCTCCGAGGCCAATCTGCTAGCTAGTCAAAGAGTATGTATTGCTACAGGGTGTATACCACCAAATCAAATCCCATAGACGACAATAGTAACATATGTGGCTAAAACTCCTACCTGCAGCGTATCAATCAACATAAACGCCACGGATATAAATACTACCACCCCTCGCACTTCAAGTGATCCAGAGAAAATTGGGGGTTAAGCTGCTCGGTTCTGAGATAATGGGTAGCATCTATGACTACCCTAGTTTCGCACAAAATTTTAGCATTTTTTTTACAGGTACCCCATACATGTTTCAAGCACAAGGCTACTTGACACATTGGTACTAGATGAAATAAAATTGCATATTTTTTTTACCCAGATAAAACTATGATTTTTTACAACCAACACACTCACATTTATAACCAATCACAGGACTTGTGGTGTTTGCTTCTCTATCAAAAGTTCGGTGCACCTCGAACTTTGACCCAGCCGGAAGTTATTTGCTTTAGTACTACCTACAGATTACATAATATGTGTAATAGTATTTACTGGTCAGATCAACCAAAGTATATTTTGGATAATTTTATATCATTCTAGTCTAAAGTAAATATTGTTGAAATTGCATAAGATTTGTAATCTGTTTGTAGACTTCAGTATTTATTGCTATGTTTAGATTTAGATTTGTTGATTCAGAGTTTTTGTTTCAAACACTGATTTATTGTTGCCTATTTGCAAATCATAACACATATAGGTCTGTTCTGCACTCATGAGTGTCTGTCTTACTGACGCCATATAACTGTAAATAAAATGTGTTGAGTGCATCTTTAAATAAAACATTTCATTCATGAGTATCTTTATTCCCAATCTCCCATTGGTGGGCCCATTGAGCTATATTTTGTTCCAGCCAATGCACCACGACTGTTATATCAAAGGTCATGGTATGTGCTGTCCTGTCTGTATAAAAGATCCCTTACTAATAATGGAAAAATGTAGCAAGTTTCCTCTCTATGACTGTAAAATTAACATATGTTTGACATCCAATAGCCAGTGATTAATAATCGATGTGCTCTAGTGGTGTCATTAAACGAAACAAACTTATAAACAAACTTTTTTATTTCCAATCCCAACCAGTTTTTTTTATAACTGGTCTATCAAAGTCTGTTCTGTCTGTGGAAAAGTGCATATATTAAAGATTCTTTGCTATTAATAGAAAATATATACGGTTTCCTCTGACAAATAAGTCAAATTTTCCAAAATAAATGACATCCAATAGTCTGTGATTAATTAATCAATGTGCTCTAGTGGTATCATTAAAGAAAACAAACTTTGACTTCTTTATATATATTATTTATTTTTAGACAATTACGTCGTGCCAGATGCTGAGCCAGTGTTTCAATCACCTGTTTGCCCAGCTATTGACCCAGCGTGTGAACCTGGAAACCGTTCTCCAGCTCTGGCTCACCATGAACGATGATGGAATCCACGACGACTGCCCACTGCAGCCCAGCTTCGATTCGTCGCGCGTGCCATCAATTCCTCTCGACCCACTGTCAGTGACCAATCTCCTGGAGGCGGTTGTACTCACACCCAACCTGCCAGTCCGCACCTGGGTCTTCGTCTTCCAGGCACTGTGCCTCCTGTCCAATCAGAGGACGACTGCCGATGGGGCCGATGTTTCCATGGTTTCTGCCATCATCTCAGACAGCAGCTTGGTGCAGCTACTGACCAAGTTTCTGTCCGGTTCGTCATCCAGTGGTCCGACATCGGCAAACGTGTGTCACCCTCTGGTAGGTTAACATTACTTTTGAATTTTAAAAATGCTTGCTCTTTTGTGAAGTGTAATGTTACACAAATTACATGTTTTGTATAGTGTTTCATATTTCTTAATAATAATAAAACAATTTATATTTTTTTTTATCTGAAAATAAGGTGCTACCATATTTGTGATCCATGTATGCTCAAACGTGGGAACATTGTAATTTTAATTAGACAAAAGCGTAAAATACCCGATGAATTCAGTGATGCAGTAGAATAATAGAACCGTAACCATATTGAGCAAACATCATGATGTATTTAATTCTGGTTTAACCACATTGTCAGAACTAACTTTCAGGTTGTATGTTTTTTATTATAGGTCTTTCTTTTAAAAAAATTTTTTTATTAAATGTGCTATTGTTATGAAAGCAAAATGTGGTAAAATGTTAATTTTTGTTGTTTTTCTGTAGGTGGGTCCATCTGCCTGCAAGGCATTTGATGATTTTCTGAGAAGACTTCAGATTAAATCTGCTGAATTGAGTACACAAAACCTGAAAGAACTTGTATTAAAAATAATACACACGTTAACAACTGAAAGGTAAAAGATGCCATTTTATATGTGCATTAACTGGTATGAAAGATGCATGGTAGTTGTATTCTTCATGAATAAATGCATAAAAGTTATGTAGCTTGCACATTGTAATAACAGATTGATTAATAATTATAAAGATGTATACTAGAAAAAACCCATCAGGAAATTTAATTTTAACTTAGGCACAATTGCTTTGCCATATAAGATACATTGTTGTATAAATTAAATCATTAGGGAATATATTGAATAGTGTGTAATTGTTATCTATTTTCTACCAGTCGTATCTTTGAGGTAATACAATAAGGAACTCCAGTGTAGTCAACATGCAATATATATTTGTCTTTAATTACAGAGGTGCTTTGTACAGCTGCGTGGGTCCACTAGATGTACAATGCAAGTTCATGGATTTTGTGCTGGACATTCAGTTCCGACAAGTGAACACGAACAGTGCCGTCAACGTCATCCAGTCAATCAGCTACCTTGCCCATCAGCACATATTCTGCCAGGAAAAGGTTGGCTGCCGAGGTTCGCTAGAGAACTCCAACAACTGTCGATCCTGTTTTGGAGGACTGTTCCATGGCTTGCTGAGGGGTGAATCTCGAACGGCTATCGGTGAGATCAGCCGAGACCGGCTGCTCTGCAACATGCTGAGACTCGTCAACAATCTAATGCAGATACCAATTCCAAACGACACTCCCTCTGGCTTTCCCATCCAGGAAGAGAGGTATGAAGCACCATCGCTGATGGTGCTTGACAACCTTTTTGACACCAGCAGACTGAACCCAGCTCTCGCAACATCCACGCCCACGGCCACGGCAATATCGGATGATGAGAAGGGACATCAGACTGATGAGCAGAAGACTGAGTCGGCAGCCGCTGTTGCAGCGGGCATTGAAGCTAGTAATCCTGATCGGAGCCAGGCGGAGGTAGTCGGCCGACGACTCTGCGATGTCATTCTCGGCCACCCCATCGTGATGCAGAACTTGATGCGGACTCTGAGTTTCTGCAACAGCGACACCTCCCCTGCATTAATAGGTCATTCGGGACTGGATTCCTTGACAGATGTTTTGCCGGGCGATCCACTGTCGGTGGGCGATGGAATCTGCCAGATCATGTTGTGTTTCATGAAACACACCTCTGATACAAAACTTGTACTGAAGGCGTTGTACGAGTATTTGGCAGCAAGCATTAACCAGAATATGGTGGTCCGCATGTCCGAGCCTCTTCTGTGGTTTATCATCTGTGTCTTGGACAACAGCAAGAAAATACAAATGTTTTTAGAGATGGGTAATGTCACATTTTACAATCAGTTTTAAGATTAATAACCATGTTGTTGAGCTTGCAGTTAAACTGCTTTTCTTTTTCTGTTAGTTTTTGGTAATGCAAATTATAATTGTTACAAATAATAGTTTCATTTTACAGTTGTAAATGCAGTCTGCAGTGGACTTAAGTGATATTCTTAACATTTTATTCACCAACTGATTATTACATCATTAGAACATTTGAAAATATTCCCATCTCAATTTTGTAATCAAGCGCTAATTTCACAAAATATTGTAACTTTATATTTACACTAATCAGTCATACTTCTATAAGCATTTGGTGACTATTTCACGCCGAAAATTATGTAATATGATGAGGCAAAGACAGAAAGAAAAAAATGTTTTGAACTCGTTGAATGTTTTTGGATTTAGTCGCATAGTTTTGTAAATAAATGTAAATGTATGACTAATTCTTATAATTGGGTACGCTACAAATAGCAGTTCGTCATCAGCTACTTTTTATTTTTCCCTTGACTCATCTTCCATACCGACATAATTTCTGCATGTAATAGATACCAAATACTTATAATCGTAAACCTAAATGTAAAAACAAGATTATTTGTATAACTAGTAATGTGGTATTTGTTTTTATACCAGGTGGTATAGATGTGGTTTGTCGTAACCTGGTGAGATACAGCAACACCGTGATTGACATGCACCCCAGCCTCGTTTCTACAATCATGCTCAACATGAATTATGGAAGGACAGGCAACATGGATAAAAACAATGATCTTGACCCTGATTCATTGCAAAACTTTGCCCCATTAGGTTAGTACATTGATTTGTTTTAGTCCTCTACCAGTCCAACTGGAGGGTACTATCTATTTATCGGTCTGTCCCACACAGTTTTATGGACTTTTTTTCTCTTCTTTTTTTCATTACCTAAAAATATTGAGCTGAAACTTTGGGTGTTGATTTCTCACATAAAATTAAAGATCAAGTTTAACTTTCCTGAGGATTTGTCCATTTTGGACAGAGTTATGGCCCTTGAACTTAGAGATTTGAACAATTGAGTGTCGTGGTTAAGCCATCAGACATTAGGCTGGTAGATACCGAGTTTCTAGCTCAGTATCAGCTCTCGCCCAGAGTGAGTATTGACTCAATAGGTAGGTATAAGACCACTACACTATCTTCTCTCACTCGCTACTAACAACTAACCCACTGACTGGACAGACAGCTCAAATAGCTGAGGTGTGTGCCCAGGACAGCATGCTTGAACCTTAATTGGATATAAGCATGAAAATAAGTTGAAATGTAATAAGGGCCCAATAGTTGACATGTATTAATATCGTTAGAATGTTATTATTACCCATAAAGTTGGGGAGGGTTAATTGACATTTTACTTTATTTTTGTCAATGAACATTTTCTCCAAACAAAACATTACGATTTTTTAAGAACTTTTTTTCAAAAACAAAAGAAAAAGGAACTGGAATGTTGTTATAATGAAGGTACAATTGACCTTGTTGTTTTGCAGGCTCGATTTCATCAAGTAGTCCGACAGCCAGCCCAGCAGATGTCCTGATTCAGACATCTCCACCTCACAGACGAGCACGATCGGCTGCGTGGTCCTACCACTTCTATCCGGATGAAGCGTGGGTGGATCTCACCATTCACCTGCCGTTTGCCATTCTCCTCAAGGAGGTGCAGATTCAGCCACACGGCTCGTCTATCTCAAGTAAGTCATGGGAGGTGCAGATTCA
>JAECMU010291956.1:0-25254 GCA_016106625.1 Dracogyra subfuscus | reverse complement strand
TTACATATTAAATATATTTTCTTATTTAGAATATTAGTGGCTGTATATTAAACGTGTTTCTGATCGTTCTAATATTTGAACTAAGTTGATTTTCATTTTATTTCTTTAAAAATAATTTTTGGTACGTACGAAATTATTTGAAGACGAACTCCAGTTTGGGCTTCTTACACATATTATGACGACCAGAAACACATTGAACATACAGACACTGACATTCTAAACAAGAAAATATATTTAATATGTAAGTTTAATCGTAGAAATATTGTATTTGTCGGAAACATCTTACAATGCAGCAAACTCCGGAATGTCCCTTTAAATAACTTTGTTAACTATCAAATGCATGGTCCCAGTTTGCACATGCTTCATGTTGACAGTGCAGCCAAAAATCATTACCGTAGATATGTTAGTAAAAGACAGGTGACTTGTTTAATTTATTAAATGCAATATTTGTCATGTCGTGACCATAAATTAAACGCAATATTTGTCGTGACCATGC
The DNA here is from genome assembly GCA_016106625.1 of Dracogyra subfuscus. Classification (NCBI taxonomy): domain Eukaryota; kingdom Metazoa; phylum Mollusca; class Gastropoda; order Neomphalida; family Peltospiridae; genus Dracogyra; species Dracogyra subfuscus. The sequence continues at coordinate 24,758 of JAECMU010291956.1, read as the reverse complement.
ATATAACATTGATAAATTGCAATCCCTAGCAACAATTGAGTAGTATATTTCCATATACTTAACGTTTTCAACACCCAATATACAATGTTTATTGTTGTGCGGGGGTGTCGTTAAACATTCATTCATTAACTATAGACAAAACACCTGGTATTGAATGTTCTCGAGGCAGACTACTGATCACCATATCTGATTGAGCTTCTAGTACAGACTTGGCAAATTGTGTATTGGTTTTGGTACATTACTGGTGAATAGAATTAGTGAGAGGGCCAGAGCCAATACAAGTGAAAAATGTACGTTATAACTGAAAGTTCATTCAAATGTACTCGAGGGTGGGGATCACAACTGTATCTGTAACATGCAAAGGCAAGAGAGCTGACTACAGTATCATTACGTTTTATAAACTAGACTTGTTCCTTGTTAAAAAATATGTGATAAAAAAGTATATTTTTGACTGGAGTGAATATAAAGTTTGACCTAAACCACATAGGAACAGTTACGTTTGATACCAAAATGTTCTATAGACAAACTATCAAAAGGCCAAATTGATCTTGTGTAAAAATGTCACTTTGGAATTAAACGAGCGATTTTATGAGAAAACAAAATAAGGACAAATTGATGAGGTTATTGCATTATTTTTACTCCTAATATATGATATTGACGATACCGAAACACACAAGGGTAATAATCTCTTTATCATATAATCTCAAGCTTAATACACGGGGGATAACTGGTTACTGTCTTAAGATATCAGCGTTATCCTGCGATGGTTACAATGGCGAATGCAGCGTTTCTAAACTAATTAATAAATAAATATACAAGCTTGGTATTGTTATCTCAAAACTAAAAGTTATGTGTATTTACTATACTGAAACAAATGAAATACTCGAGTCGAGTCGAACGTATGTCACGTTACCTACATTTTCGGACAGTCACTGAAAATATAGGGATTTAGTCATCATATATTGCCAATGTATACAGTGATTGTTGGATAAAACGTGTTTTTGTAAAGTGTGCATGCAACTTTAATTACAATCATCTATTATCTGATATTCAAATGACGTAAGAATATGTGACGCGCTGTCTTTTTAAATGAAAATGACGTCATTTTGGATATCGTTACATAACAATAAACTTTATACAGAGAGGATACTCCCCGAACATGAGGTGGGTATTCCTTTTATCATCCATTTATTTGCGACAGTTGTCAGTAATGTAGGTTTAATGTCAGCGGTAGACTCGTTAACTAGCAGAACAGCAGTGGCGTGACGTCACTAATGGTAGGCTTCGTGCTGAAACAAACACAGTGTCGTAAAAAACATTGTCTTGTGATTAACATTTGACCAATCAAGATGATAAGAAGGAAATTATAGTATCAGCGAATTCTACAAAAGCCTTTAATGGATGATAATATATATATATATATATATATATATATATATATATATATATATATATATATATACACACACACACACACACACACACACACACACACACACACACACACACACACTCAAAAGAAACGCATAGGCGAAATATTCATGGAATTATCTCTTTAATATACTCTTTAACATTTATGATCGTATCACAGTAACATGAGAATGTGACAATGGACTGAAGGCAGTCTTCATCAACAAACAGCGTCGCATGAGGGCGCTGAAATCAGTAACTTCTATGGTCACCAGCAGCAGCAATCATTGCGCGACATCTCCCTGGCATAGACTGAATGAGTCTCATGATACTTCCTCCACCGAATCTGTCAGCTTGGGCGATTCAGTTGTTGGCAAAACGTTAATTGCGGCGTCTGTAAACACGTTGTCATCCATCACGTCGCTGTAGAAGGAAACATGGACTCGTTGCTGAACCATACTCGCCGCCAGTTTCCCTAGTTCCTCGCCTGTACATCCGTGCACCAGCGAACACGTAAATGTAGATGTTGACGTCGCAGGACGGGGCCAAAATACGGTCTCCTAGCCCGTAAACCAGCTTCTTCAAGTCGGTTCCGAATGATTTGTGGAGACACCCTTCTCAAACCAAGTATGCGTCCAGCAGTGTTCGTTGCTGTGGTAGTTTGGTAACGCAAATACTGAACCTGGATGTAGCGATCTTGTGCTGCAGTTGTTATATGAGTTCTTCCACTTCTAGGCCGTTTTTTAACTGATTGAAACTGCTAATGCCTGTCCCAGAGACTTGAAATGGTGTTCTGATGGATGTTCATGTGGCGTGCGACTGCTCACTGCGATTCACCTAACTGGAAGCGGCATATTGCAGTGTTTCGATGTACATTTTGTAACACATGGCGATATTCATTCCAGTGATGATATTATTAGTAACAACCTACCTTTTCCAAGTGTTAACTGTAAATCACATCAAGGCATCCATCCCAATGGTACCTTTAGAAATGTACTCACCCCGGGACCACTCTATAGTCCAAAGTTCAATGGTCCGAAGGTTCAATGGCCCGAAGATTCAGTAGTAGTTTAAACAGGACGTTATAATTATGTCATCATGCATTTTATCCTCAACGTTTTGCAACAGCATTGCTTCATTTTAATTCGTAGCCGTATTTAATTTAAGATGATGGTACATTTAACTGAATCGTTCTAGACGGTGCACTACAAGTGCTATACCAAATGCCATGGTATGTAATATGTCTGTGGGCTTGTGCATACAAAGGATCCCTTGCTACTAAAATGTAGCGGGTTTCGTCTAAAACTTATCATCGTTTTGAAATAAATGACAACTGAATTGTTTTTGGGTTAAAGGCTCTTTATTCGAGGTCACATAAAATAAAGACTCGGAAAAACACTCTACAAGAACAATAAAACAACAATAAATATCAGATCACAGAATACATATAGAATCAAACTATAAAATAATTAACGCATACATATAACATTTATATCACAATTTAAGCAAATGTATATCTTTTAATCATATTCATTTCGTCATAAAAATAATATAAATTGAATTGTCCTGTTTTAAATCCTAAGTATTTAATGCCAAACTATAAAAAACCACCATTGGGTAACATACAACAAATACACTTGATAAACATGAGTCATATACCACAGTTATGCATGACACACTGATATTTGACAAACATAATACATAAAAACCTATACCAGGTAGATTGACAACTAGGTGTAAGACAACTGGATTATCCAGCACGCAGAAAGAGAACAGGACAATCTACAATTCAAATACAAGACATATAAAAGAAACAATCATTAACCACAATGAACTAAAACACATACACATACAAATACACACACAAAATATATATACACAATTGACATGACATTCAGATTGTAGGATTTCTTTAAGCTAGCTACCTTAAACAAATATTTATTCAAAGTAATTTAATCTATATACCTAATATAAATAATCATCACTTTATATATTCACAAAGTAATTAAACAATAATTAGCCACAGTACTTTCTAATGGTGTTAACTAACAATGCATGTATACAAAACATACATATATTAAATAAAACAAAATACAGACTAACCTTTCAGATAATATCCATCATTAGTAATGACACGTTTTATAAACAGAATCCCTTACATTCCGTATGCCATTTGCAATAAAAAAAATACCCAAGCAACACAAAAATCAAACTATCACACGCACACAAACACATTTGGAAGCAATATTTCATCCTGTGTGTCGAGTTAATAAATATACCTCATAAAATGCACCTCATAATTTTTGAAGTCTAAAAAGTCAGTATCAGGTAAAATGAATCCATCACATTTCTCTGACCAAATATATCTTTTCGGGTTTCTTTCACATACTTACACTCCACTAAAATGTGGCGTACCGTCAGAGTACACTGACAGTGTTCACACTGAGATGGAGGATCTTTCTTCAAGATAAATGAATGTGTCAAGTAAGTATGACACAACACTAGTAAGCGAAATTACGTCGCGGACTGATAATTAAATTAAAGGCTTGACACTGGATTATTTTAACAGTTAAATGTACCATCATTTTAAATTAAATAAGGCTACGAATTCAAATGAAGCAATCCTGTTGCAAAACGATGAGGATAAAATGCATGATTATATTGACATAATTATAACGTCCTGTTTAAGCCATACACAAATTAGAGGAAGTAAAACATTAGCCTTTGCTTCGGATCAGTGTACTTCCGGACTACTGAATCTTCGGGGCATTGAAACTTCGGACCATTGAACTTTCGGACCATTGAACTTTGGACTATAGATTGGTCCCGGGGTGAGTACATTTCGAAAGGTATCATAAGTTTATTATTGGGTAAGTGGATTTCTCAAAATATCACCTGGATAGTTATCATCATGTGATATACAGTTAACACTTGGAAAAGGTAGGTTGTTACTAATAATATCATCACTGAAATGTTTACAACCATGTGTTACAGAATACATTTCTCAACATATCACTGGACTAGTTTTCATCATACGATATACAGTTAACACTTGGAAACAGTCAATCTTTTAAAACTACATACAGTGGTATGTTTGGTCTCTCTCAAATGTCCGAGTTGGAATGTCAAGAATGTCAAGATTGTACAGATTATACCCAGGTACAGATTATACCCAGCCAAGCGACAGAATGAATGAATGTTTAACGACACCCCAACACGAAAAATACATCGGCTATTGGGTTTCAAACTATGGTAAGGCAAATAAATAAAGTGATGATCAAAATTCAAGGTTGAAACAAAAACAGGGTAAAGAACTGTGCAAAAATACTAATACAAATATCACAGAATTTTACGGATACTGAATTTTACTCTAAACTTCAATTTGTGCTGTATTGGCCATTCTCAAAGAGAATGTTACACCCCTGCACCACGGTGAGGTTACAGCACGCGCTGGGGCCAAGCGACAAAAGTACAAGACAAAAGGAAAGGGTATTAGTTGATAGAGCATGCATGTGTTAGGTGAGTAGTGCAAAGCTTAGCACCTTGTTCGAACCAAGTGAACTGCTGACACCGAGTGCTGAAAAAAACCTACTAAAATACATATAATAAATTATTACCGGGACTTCTCGAATTTAAGCCCATTCGAATTTAAGCCCATGGGCTTAAAAACGAGATTTTATTCTGCTTTTAAGCCCATGGGCTTAATTTCGAAACACATGTTTAGAGTGGCCTCCCCTTATTTAATATCTGGAATTGAGAGTGATTTCCCTTGAGCTGCAAGCACATGGCAAATGTGAACATTTACAGCACTCTTTAACATGGACGAGACTCAATTCTACATTGACATGGCTGGTCAAAATACGTTGGATTTTGTCGGGTGTAAGAATGTTGACGCCCTCATCACGGGTCATTATAAAAATAGATTCACAGCTGTGCTGTGCATTTGCCTGGATGGTCGCATATTGAAAGCAATGGTCATTCTGAAGAACTTTTTCCATGTCCCGAAATGTCAGGTACCGTCCAATGTCACACTCTTTGTTTCGAAAGGAGGCTCAATGAATGAACAGCTGATGTTGTCGTGGATAAACAGTGTTCAGAGCATGAGGTGACTATTTTGCGACTGAACCATCTCTGCTCTTGATTGATAGCCACAAGAGTCACTACACCGATCCTGTGATTACGCAACTGAAGTCTTTAAATGTGGCAACCAAGCTGATTTCCTGGACGTCTCTGGTGGAGTCATCGCCCCTTCAAGCCATCAATGCGGAACGCGTGGCAGGATTGGCTCATCCGTGAAAGCAATCTCCACTGAAACTATCAAGAAAAGCTTTCAGTTGTGTGGAGTGGAAGAGAATGGAAGGTGTGTACGCATGGAGAATCTCAACACCAGGTTGAGAGACTTGCATCAACATCTGGTCTCGACTGCGATGTCGAACTGAAACCTCTGTGAAGTTTTGCTGGTGACTGTTCGTAGTTGATAATCCCCTGGATGTGAACGTTCGTGATGCCATGATGCACCAAGAAACACGAGACAGATATATGCACCTGACCACGGATACGGTTTTGTCGTTCAGATTAAACATTGAATTGAAACCTCTGTCTAATGTTCTGTTAGAACGTGACTATCTAAACATTGACTCTTTATTTTATACTTTAACTTGATAATTGCTTTTCATTTGGTGTTAAAACGTTTAACTGCTTAAAGTTATGAAATGAAACAAGAACCGCAGTTGGTTTTCTTACTGAAAATGCACTTTTTCGAATTTAAGTCCTGAGCTTAAATTCGAGAAGTCCCGGTACATAATGAAAATGTATCGCTATTATTATTGGTCAAAAACCAGTCATATGACCGTCCGTAACTAGTGATATTGCCCTGAGACTGTCTCACCGGTCCATCAAAAGTGATATTGCCCTGACCAATGAAAATAAAGATGAGACAAAATTCTATCCAATAAATGAGTAGGTAACGTAATGCAACGTCAACGGCTAATTCTAATGTAAACAAGCACAAACCTGTGACAAAACACTTTGCTGTCCTTAAGCAAAAAGATAACATATTTAGTCATACCGAGTATAATTCCGCAAATACGACAAAAACAAGGTCAGTAATTGTTAAATTGTTTATTGAATATATCGCAGATTTAGAAACTTACATGATACATAACAATGTAGTTGGATTCGGCACACAGGATTTTAAGTTACAAATACAACAAAAAAAGCATTTGAAGGTAATCAGTAACTGTTCAGCATAAATGTATGTTCATATTTATCACATTTTGTGTTTGATTTTGCTATTAATATGATTTTGGTTATAATGTCTCCAATTTGATTTTTGTCTTGGTAATGTTTCAACTGATTATTTCCGCCTTCTTCTGTTTGTCTACAACGTCATAGGATTACGTGAAGTCACTAATAAACAAATCAGGAATGCACGAGTCATAAGCTAGCTACACATATATCTGTAAAATGGTCCGTGTATCGGTTCCGATTAACGCACGCGTTTATCGGACCCGGTAAACTGTGACACATATATCCGTAATGCCGTCCGTAAATTCGGCATTAACGGAGCACATGGATTCATCAGACGATGATTTAATTATTTTGGTTACAACATATAAATTAAGAAAAAGGAAAAACTGGAGAATCTGGGAACATGACCTGGTGAAAACAAGAAGAAACCAAGGAGCGTTTAATAATGAAAGATCTGTATGATGATGATGAAAGATTTGTGGAATACTTTCGTTTGAACAGGGAGCAGTTCGCATAAGTTCTTCATTTTATTGGTTCTGACCAAACAAGAACAAGCAAGACACGTGAAGTAATCTGTCCTCGAGGCTGTAATGTGACAAAATAAATTTATATTTATATATTAATCTATTTAACGATTTTTCATATATCATTCAAATTAATTAATTTCAAACAGTTTATTAAAACATGGCGACAGGTTTGTATAATATTATTGCAAGACAAGACAAGTTTTCTTAAATTGTAGTTGTTTTCATTGTATTTTTGATCTTCATTATTGAATTATGTTACAAGATGAGGAAACACATTTTCAGCTTTAATGAATCTGTAAAAGTAAAACAAAGCGTTAATTTCATCCAAACAATTTTATTTTTAGACTATAACCATAGGTATCATTTATTTCGACCAATTGATATGTTTATAAATTAACTATTCGCATGAAGTCTGCTATCATATCTCAACTAAGCTGAGTATTGGTTGGCGGTGAATGATAATACTGGGTTGAACTTGTGTCGATGCTCATTGGCACGACCTGCTGTGGACGTCTGGACTCATACGGTAGAGGTGTTATTTGCTAAGGTGGTAGTTTAGGATTTTCGGCATTATAGAAGAGTTGTGAAATCTGCCAAAGTAAGATGGATTTGATGTGTTTGGGGAGTTTTCTCATTCTGATCATGCAGCTTTCGAGGAAAACATCTTCTCCGGACTTGGTAACATCTGTAGCCTTGTCTCCTGAAGCAGCTATCTTCTTCTTTAGGTTAATGTAATCAGTCAGTGTCTTTCCTAAATCAGCAAGCTTTCTCTCTGGGCCGCGCTTTCGACTTGTGATTGCTGTTGGTTGTGAAGGTAAAGCGCAAGATGATCCGGCGTTTGAAGCAGATAAGTGTTAAGATGTTTTGACTGAAACGAATAAAAGGAAACATTTAATAAATCATATTTGTTAATATTTTACAGGTTTCTGGCATCTGGTGAATCTTTCACATCACTGAGTTACAGTTACCCGTGCGACAGGACGACCATTGGCTACATTGTTCGTGAAGTGTGTGAGCTAATCTGAAAAAAATGTCGGCAACATATATGCAATGTCCCCAGACCGAAGAAGAATGGGAAATAAAATCTGCCATGTTTGAAAGTTTATGGAACTTTCCACATTGTATCGGTGCCATCGACGGTAAACACATTGTTCTGAAATGTCCAAACAATTCTGGGTCGTTATATTACAATTACAAAGGTACCTTTCTCGATTGTACTGATGGCAATGGTGGATGCTAATCTGCAGTTTATTGCCATTGACGTTGGGTTTTATGGCAGATACAACGACAGTGGCATATTTGCTGCTAACGAAATGGGACGAATAATACTTAATGGAACTATGAATTTTCAAAAAAGTCAAGTCATCCAAGGTGCAGAAGAGTTGGGACCCCTGCCATATGTCGTCGTATCTGACCCAGCTTTCCCACTAAGCAATCATATAATGAAACGATATGCAGGACGTGGCTGTTCAGAAGATCAACAGATATTCAATTACCGGCTCTCAAGAACAAGACGAATTGTTGAGAACGGATTTGGAATATTGGCCGCGAGATGGCGGATTTTTCACACGAAAATTGCAGTGGAGCCTGAGGTAGCTATATTAGTGGTTAAAGCAGCCTGTCTTCTTCATAACATGATTCAACTGAACACATAACCTGCGCAGTTTACCATGCTAATGAAGCCACATGATACAACAACGGGTTGCACAGAGTCTCTGCTGAGGTTAAGAATGGTGCAACAAATCCTGGACGGGCAGCTAAGACAATCAGGGACCGATTTAAGGACTATTTCAACAAAATAAATGTCTTGCCATGGCAGAAAAAATATATAGTTGAATGAGGAAAGTCAAATATTTGAATAACGTCGTAACTTGCAAACTGGAATGGTATAACTAATTCAGTGTTACCTCTCTGATCTATTTTATTCTGACTCCTTGTCATCTTGGTAAACTTGGTGGTCTTCTAATGTGTTGTCTTCAAGCTCCACGTTTTCTTCGTTGTTCTCGAATTCAGTCATCAAGTTTGTTTCAGTGCTGTAAATAAATATAACATTATGCTAGTACTGATTGAACAATAAAAACATTTGAAATCGGTAAATAAAATTATTTCGTTTAGCATACACATAAACAACTTGTTATATTACCTTCCCTCAGTCTGATTAACCACATCAAGGAAACTCATGTATTCCATATATTCCCATGGTTTTGTAAATTTTGAAGCTTGACCACTTTGTGTTTTCGCTTCTCTCTGTTTTTCGGGTATAGATGTCTCGGAGATTTCTCCATTTAAAATATTAATTGTGTATGTGTGTATAGCTCATGAACATAAACTACGACAGCATCACATTTTATATTATAGAAACACTGCATGACACGGTAAACAAAATGTATTCTGCTGAAACAAATCAACAAACCACCACAAGTAACCACAATAGCATAAACTATGCGGCTTGCTGTCGCAGTTTATGTGTGTGTGTGTGTGTGTGTGTGTGTGTGTGTGTGTGTCACTGTGTGTGTCCGTGCGCGTGTCCATGTATTTAAATAGATGTACTGAGAGAAAAAAAGAGATATTATGTAGGTATAATTATGTGCGTGCATATATATGTATGTATGTGTGTGTGTGTTTGTGTACTTGCAGCCAAGACTAAATATCCATCTTATGTAAACAGACCGCTTTAATGGGATAGCCCGGTTCATGGTGTTTAGCGACATTGTAAAAAAAAAAATAGTGTCTGTAACCAATACAGTGCATCCAGCTTTCACAATTGTAGCCATTTCTTCCCATGCATTGAACGCTTTCTGGCAATCATGGTAAGATACATCCCTTGGTTTAAAGAGTTAAGGCCGCTTCTTTACCTCTTCAATTAAATCACTTATAATTTCTTTTGAAAGACTTGGTCGCGGCATTTTAACATTACCACGTGGTTGGGTCATTCCCAGAATGACGTCATACTCTGGGAAATATTCCTCCGTTAATGGAAGGTAGACGGAGCATATTCGAGCACTGTCAGAAATGTGAGATAATCGCATCCGACAAATAAACGTTACGGACTTATGTGTCGATGTCTGTTGAAAACCACTGGTTGGAATTGATCCGTTATCGGTCGCTAGCTTAATGGATGACATTATGTAATAAAACAATTATTGATCACATTTCGGTCAATATCATGTTTTATGGACCGACGAAATTGATATTAATTGGTAATAAATGACATACACAGGTCTGTATCTGTATATATTTGAATGCCCTCATCGGTGTCTGGACATTATAAACCTGGTGGAACAAGTTCTATGTCAGAATGATATTGCGTTTTTGAAAACTGCACACAGTGAGAAAGCCCTAAGGTATCTTAGAAGTTGTTACATGTAGAAACCATGTAAAAATACATTAACAACAATAATATGATATTCCTCCGTATCAGCGTTGGACGACGATGAAAAAGAATAAAAAGAAATCTGAGGATAGCAATTTTTATGTAACTATTTGTAACGATATTTGAATATAATTGAAAACACGACATGAACGAACACACCGTACATTAGAATCAATGACAGCACATCAGACGATAATTCGAAATCTTGTCATCGTCTTAAATACTGGTTACCCACAACAGCCTACATAAATCGTCCGATTTAGCACGAAAAATTGAAAATAAGGTTATACACTAGTTGTATTAGAATTGTTTATATTGTCATGATATTTATGAAGAACTGTGGAAGTATGTGGTATTTGTTTTAGTTAGGATTTGTATCAGCTATCAGCTTTTGTAATTAATGTATGTTTTTATTTACAGCTTGCCTGCTGCCAGCTTATTGTGTAACTAATGTTTTATTGTATCCCTAGCCAGGTTATGTCAAACAATAGGCTGGTAACTTGTAATTGTGGTAATCGTTTCTTTCAGCTTACACTATATTAATGTAACAGGAGGTGTAGTGATTCAATGTATATCTTACACCATCTTGTTAGATCAACCCAAGTTCGTATATTTATTCATAGCTAACTAAGAACAAAACAACTAAACGAGAAGTCTCAAGTCCATCAGTCAGTTATTTATAAATAAAATAAAACATAAATCCTTATTTTATATAACACAAATAAATAAAAATGTGTCTTAACTTTAGGGCCCTTTTAAAACTACATTAAAAGAAATATTAATGAGTGGTTTTGCTATACCATAACTAAAGATTTTTTTTTATTAAACCCACTAACCCAACTTCGAAAAAATGGGGGGGGGAGGGGGAGCAATGAGTGAAGTTTACTCACCCTCTACCAATTCCAAACTAAACTCATGTGTCAAAGGGTTTAACGTGCACATTATATAATCACTTATATAATTCAAACCCAATTCCGCTTCAATCCTCCCCGCTTTATCCAAAAGTTATTATTTTGTTTAACTAATATGCATACAAAATACACATACAAAAAAAAAAATTAAAAATTAAAAATGATTTTTTTTTTTTTAAATAAACTCAAACACAACCACTTTATAAAACCAAATAAAGTCCATTGTCCATTGGTTTCAAAGAAACACATACATTTACTGAATAAAAAAACCCCCACAAAAAACAACAATAAACACTGAGGAGTCTCTCTTTGAAAATAATTAAAGTCAAATGTCCACAAATATTATCTCTCTTAGGTGGAAGGAATATCCCTGGATCCCTGAACTTGGAGTTCCTTTCCTCCACTGGCCCTGTCTTGATGTTGTCTGTTGAGCTTCTGAGCGTCCATAATGATGCACCTTGTACAGATGACCATTGACGTCTGCCTTGCCCTAGGCCGATCAGTGTGAAACTCCAGCTTATTTCCCTGTGTTGATACATCCCAACCCATAAACCGCAGCTTAAGCTCAATGCAAATCACATGTTCCTAATGATAATGTATCTTAAGGAAGGTAGATAAACTACCCTACACCTCTCTTCAAGAATTACCAACCTTCTTCATTCTCTTATCACACATATATTTTTATTTTTAAAAACAAAACAAATATTATAGAACCTAATAATAATGACATTTTAATATTCTTTAATTACTTCTTACATTAATTCCACCCCCTTTAACTATGTTTACAAATCAAACTTTCTTTATACGAAATTCAAGGTGAACATCTTGAAGGTATCCGTATCCTACGACCACAACGAGATCTCTTTTCAAAAACATGCGAATCAACTTTCAGGATTCTCCAACCCCTTACACAATTTTAAATGATCAACATGAACCACGATTGGTTTGTTTCTCGGTGTTTTCTGAATCTGAACAGTGACATCACTCAACATACCTAACACTTTATATGGACCTGTCCAACCCATCCCCAGACTATGATTTACCTTAGGAGGATACCAATGCCAAACAAAGCTATTTTAAACAAACTTTCGTGGTTTTAACTCACGGTCATAATTTAAGTTTTGTCTGATGGCACTTTTACCTAAGTGTTCTTTTACAAACTTGAAAGAGTTTCTTAAACTATTCTCCAACCATGACATATACTGAACCTGACAAGGCTGAATTTCTTTATTTGGAGGATTTCCAACCATCAAGTCAATTGGAAACGTTATTTCGTGTCCAAACATAAGAAGATTGGGATATGCCATCAAAACATATGGAATATGATCATCCCAATCATCACGGTTTTCATTCACAAAAACAGATAACATTTGTTTTAAAGTTATGTTAAACCGCTCGACTAAGCCATCTGACGGTGGTCGATATGGACATGTTCTCGTTTTTTCTATCTCAAGTTTTTCACTAAGATGTTTAAATAAATGCGAATCAAATTCAGCACCCTGATCTGTATGAATTTGACGAGGAACTCCGAAACGACAAACGAATTCATTCACAAGCTTGTCCGCAACTGTTAAAAGCATTATGACAAGGAAAATAGTCGCCTATAACCATAATATATTCATTTTCATTCTCTGTTATTGGACAAAGACCAATAATATCAATTCCAATCCTGTCCAAAGGAGAATCCACTTCTGACTGTTTCATAGGTGATTTGCCTAAACCTGGACCTGGCTTACTCTTTGAACACTGATCACACCAACGACATCATCGTCCTACATCAGCAGACATACCAGGCCAGAAAAACCTTCTCTGAATAGATGAAAGAGATTTATCTCGACCCAAATGACCAGCTATACGACTGTTATGTAATATTGTCATAATCTCTGAGCGAATGTCTTGAGGAGCAACCAACTGTAATATCTCCTCACCCTCATTCCCTTTTCTCCATTTATGATAGAACTTTATTCGCATTAGGCCTAATGGCCCTTGAGCACATACAATATACATATACACAGATATATAATGTTTGTGTACAACGTGTAAATCGTATTGACACATAAATGTTCTATCATGTTGTTTATAAAATAACTAAATGCAAAATTAAAGATACACATAATATAAATAACAAATGTTCTACTTACGCATTCACATTCAAATACAGGGAAAACTTAAATTGTACAAAATTATATTTCTTTTTTCAAAGGCTTTAAAACAATACACAGCTAACCGTCTTACTATTCTTTCATTGATGCTATTTAACAGTTCTATAAATTTGAACATACTAGGGTTATTTGTATAATATTTTGGTATATAATGTCTGATAGATTTGTACATAGGACAAACTAGTATAAAATGGAATTCATCCTCTATTAAATTACAAGTAACACATTTACGATTATCCAGTGCAATTGGGTTAGGTTTTGCCCATCTTCCCGTTTCAATTAATAATCTATGAGCAGCAATGCGTAGTCTCGTTAAAGCAGTTCTATATTTTCCAACAGAAATACTGTCTAAATACGACTTATAAGAAAAAATATTTGAAAAATGTCTATATAGTGATGCTCTTGAAGAAAGGTTTAATCGCGAGCGCCATCCCTGTATAAACATATCTTTTAATCTTTGCTTTAATAATGATAAAAACACCATTTCATTCCCTAAACCTTGATTTTGCCAGACTATAGAAAAGCCAGTATTATTTAACAAATTTCGAACACGCATAGCCCAGTTAGTTTTAGTGGGGAACAAAATCATATCACTTATCATCATATCATAACATATTTTTGTAAATTTCCTGTTGTCACCTTTTATAATTTTCAACCAGAACTTAATAATTCTATAATGTCTATGCACAAAGGACATCTACCTAATTCGCCATATATAACATCAGTTTGAGTAGACTGCTTTACACCAAGTAACTGCTTACAAAATTTTAAATGCATTCTTTCTACTGTTGTTCCCTGAATAAGCCCCCAGACTTCGCAGCCGTAGCTTAGAATAGGATGTATTAATTTGTCAAATATATCACATACATGAGAAGGTTGATATAAAATATCATCCTGTACAATTAGAGATTCCCAACGACTCCAGAGTGACCTAACAGCTGGGGAATTACCAGTAATGACAACTGCTGGTGTCTTGTTTTGAAATATAGTCTTTAATTGTACTAACTCATTTATTTCATCATCATTTGTCTGCCAATTTCTAATTTGTTTTGGATTCCATACATCAAGCCATCCATCAGGTCATCATCATCAGTTTTGTCATCTGAATTTGAATTTAAACTTCTATTTACAGTTTCATCAAAAACAACTGGGGCTACAAAAGAAACTTTGTCCCCTTTACAATGGTGTTTAAGACAAACAGGACAATTATTTCTGTTACATTTTCTGAAAGATCTTCTCGACAAAACATCGGCATTTGTATGGTTACTACCTTTTCGATATTCCAAAGTAAAATCATAAGTCACTAGTACTGTTAACCAACAAGCTAACATTCCTTCTGGCTCTTTAAAAAATTTTAAGCCATGTAAGAGAAGCGTGGTCAGTTCTTACAATAAAATGTCGACCCAAAAGAAAATGTCTGAATTGTTTCACAAATGTCACTACAGCTAATAACTCTCGCAAAGTTTTTGTTTTGTTTTGTTTTGTTTAACGACGCACTCAACACATTATAATTACGGTTATATCGGCGTCGGACATATGGGTATGTCGAGAGAAAAACCCAGTGGTTAGCTGACGGGGATCTCGCAAAGTTGTGCAATAACGTTTTTGAGTCTTACTAAGAGTTTTACTAGCATAAGCAATGACATGTTCTTCTCCATTTTGAACTTAAGACAAAACAGCGCCAATACCATACAAGCTAGCATCTGTGTCTAAAACAAAATACCCATCCGTTTCAGGAAATGACAAGATTGGTGCTGTTATCAATAAATGTTTAAGCTTTTTCAAAAGCTTCCTGACACTGAGAACTCCAAAGAAACTTCTTTGATTTACATGTAAGATCAGTAAGTGGTCCCCTGACACTAGAACAGTTAGGAATGGACTTTCTGTAGTATCCTGCTAAACCAAGAAAACTCTTTAACTTCAGAGACAGAAGATGGAATAGGCCAATTCCTAACAGTTTGCACTTTTACTGGGTCACACTTAATTCCTTCCCCAGAGACTACATGACCTAAAAATGAACTTCGGTTTTAAACAGGAAACATTTTTTTGGCTTTAACTTTAAATTTGCTTTTCTAAATCTGGCAAAAACGATTCCAGGATTTTCCAGTGTGTTGTCAAAATCTGACCCAAACACTATGACATCATCAAGGTAACACAGACAACGTTCCCACTGTAACCCACGCAATACAAGGTTCATACGTCTTTCGAAACACGCGGGTGCATTGGATAAACTAAATGGTAATACTTTAAATTGATATAGACCATTCTGGGTAACAAAAGCTATTTTCTTTTTATCCTTCTCGGCCATGGGACCCTGCCAATACCCTGATGCTAAATCTAATGTGTTAAACCATTTTGCCCCTGATAATGCTTCAAGACAGGAATCTATCCGAGACAATGGATATGCATCCTTTTGGGTAACTGCGTTCAGTTTTCTATAATCAGCACAAAACCTAACAGAGCCATCCTGTTTTGTGACTAATATTATTGGAGCAGCCCAAGAACTATCACTCTGTTCTATTATGTCATCCCGTAACATTTTCTCTATTTGATCCTTAGCCACTTTCTTTTGTGTTTGTTGTAATCTGCGAGGAGAAAGTTTAATTGGTCTTGAACTCTCTTTATTTATAGTGTGTTCAACTAAATCAGTTCTCCCGAACTTTCCATCTGAATCGATAAAAACATCCTGATTTTCAATTATGAAATCTTTCAACTTGTTCTTTTGCTCAGTTTGTAATGATTCTGGAACATTATTGAGCAAGGACTGTAAAGGTTCCAGTACTTGCTTCGAACTAAGCTTATTTATTTCAGTACCTCCAACAGCCATGATATGCGTTGAACTATCCTTACTGATTGATTGAACAACTTGAACAGAAGCTATTCTGGCATGTTTCTTCAGGTGTATTGGTTTATCGGTGATATTTATAACCGACAAAGTGAGATTTTCCTTATTTTTTTTACAGCTATCAAGGTTCTTGTCAACAACAATCCCCTTCTACTTAGACTGGTATATGGTTCCACCAAACCATCCACACTGTTTCCTAGATTTCCTTCAAGACAACCAGATATAACATCTCAGATTCAGTAGGAACAACTACATGCTTTGTTATTTTTATTCTAGCACAGGTGGACGTCTTTCCATGGGTCAATCTCACTGTTTGTCCTGACATACTCAAAATACCTCTTGAAATGTTAATCATTATATAATTTTCCTCAAGGAAATCCATTCCAAAAATACCACCAATATTTCCAAGTTTAGCCACCAAAACCTCTTGCTCACAAACAAAAGTCCCTAACACAAAAGGTATGGTTATTTTACCCAACACTTCCATGTCTCTACCATCAGCAGTGGCCTATTTTCTTCCAGGTGGTTGTACACCCTCTCGGTGAGTAAACTAACTGAAGAACCTGTATCCACTAACATTAAAATAGCCATATTCCCCAGTAGTGTTGGGGCCAACAAACACGACTGTGTAATACAATCTGTGTTACACTTTGGCCTTTTCTCCTGTTCCCTATCTTTCACTTGGGTTGGGTTTTAGGCCTTACACTCATCCCTCTCTAGTTTACCTGCTGCTGACTTCCCCTCAAATCCATTTTATTATAACCCCTTTTAGGAGATTTACTTCGGTCTCTACCTTTCTTTGAACAATCATACGACAAGTACCCATATTCATGACAATGGTAACACTCAATTCCGGTTTTTTTTTAATTAGAAGAACTACTTTTACTCCTATCACTTTTTTTCTTAGGACACTCATATGACATGTGTCCATATCCATGGCAATGGAAACATTCAACATGCTGATTTTAATTTGATGACCTCAACTGCCTTGACATTTGATCAAAACAACTTTTCATAGTTTCAATCAAAACTGTAACATCTGAAGAACTAACATTATGATCAGCATCTATTTTGCTCTTTTCTTTCCTGCTAGGCCCATCAGAGTTAACTATATGAACACCAAACGTTTCGACTTGAAAACTAACTCCACGAGGTTTTCGAAGGTTAAATGTTTCATTGGTACTTTCAAATGCTTCAAACTCCACCGCTAGTGATATAGCTGACTCAAATGTCTGTGGATGATGAAACTGTACATGTTTCCTAATTTCCAGTGAACCCAAACCTTGAATGAACTGATCAATCACGTACAATTCCCTACCTATGTGTGATATGCTAGGAAAGGCTAGACAAGCAAGTCTTCTTAATGCAAACCCGAAATCTGATGCACTTTCCCCTTTCTGCCTATAATGCCTTCTGAACTCACAACGATAAGCTACCTCTCTCTCCTTTGGATTAAACCTTTGTGACAGTACATTTTTGAGTTCCTCATAACTATTTAGTTGATCTCTACTAAGGTCACCTAACAATTTGTTTAGCAGAACCTCGTAAACTCATACACAATTATTGAGCCACCTCCCTCTCTCCAGTGAGCAACTTCCTCAAACTGAACAATATAATCTTTCCAGTCTATGCTTTTACCATCAAACCGACCAGGTTCTTTTTCCCCTTCTCGTTATTCGGTGGGAATTCGGAAATCCCTGACAACTCCCAGTATTATAATAACCATCCTCTCTGCAAAAAACTGAATTAAAATCTCTGTGATTTCGCTCACCAGATCTAACCTCAAAAGAATCATTGCCAAATGAATTCCCATAGTTTCTCACACCCGGGGTTACACTGTCTCCCTAACGTATCATTTTGGTGACTATCTTTATACCTGTACGATCTTCCAATCTTTTGATCTCTTGAATACAACGGACAAGAATTTTGGGAATGGAATTTCTCCCATAATCTAATGGATTGGTATACATGCTTTCTATGTTATGAGCACCGAGGGAATACATTGCAGGAAGGATGAAATGCACACTGCCATATTTACTCACCCTCTGCCAAATTCAAACTAAACCCTGTCATGTCATGTCATGTCATAGGGTTTAACGTGCACATTCAGAGCAAGTTGTTGTAGCGCACGCATCTCGTGGGAGATCTCCCGTCCAAAACTGAAAGTCAGGGTGTGTGAAGAAGACACCACCTGCAGTGGCAGGTGCAAGTGAGCACCAGCAAGTCAGGTCATAGGGTTTAACGTGCACATTCAGAGCAGGCTGTCCGAGCTAAACATAATATACTTCTTAACACACAACTCAGTGGTGGTGTCTGCACTATAAATAATTTAAAACCAATAATTAAAAGCTAATAATTTAAAACCAAATCCAATCTAATTACTTTCACCACCAATAACTACCTTTTATATACTTAGCATTACTCCAATTAGTTAATTACTCTAACCAATTTTAATTACCTAACAATAATATAATAACAACATAATGACATAACAGACTTATTCCAATAGCTATTTCCTTTTCATCACTTCTATAATTCAAACCCAATTCCGCTACACTAACACACGTTACTTGCCTTGCATGTTAACTATTGTTCTCAAACTCCCCTCCCAAGCTCATTAGGGAATAAAACAATCTGTATCTAGTGTTCAGGTTCATTCTTTAGCATTTCTCCTGCTAACGTTATATTGCCAGGCGGCCAGTTTTAAAGATGGAACTGAAAGTATTATTCGAAAGTGGATTTTATCTGAAAGGTTAGTCAGTATTTTGTTTTATTTAATATACCAGTATGTATGTTTTGTATACATGCATTGTTAGTTAACACCATTAGAAAGTACTGTGGCTAATTACTGTTTAATTACTTTGTGAATATATAAAGTAATGATTATTTATATTAGATATATAGATTAAATTACTTTGAATAAATATTTGTTTAAGGTAGCTAGCTTAAAGAAAACCTACAATGTGAATGTCATGTCAATTGTGTATATGTATTTTGTGTGTGTATTTGTATGTGTATGTGTTTTAGTTCATTGTGGTTAATGATAGTTTATTTTATATGTCTTGTATTTGAATTGTAGATTGTCCTGTTCTCTTTCTGTGTGCTGGAGAATTCAGTTGTCTTACACCCAGGTGTCAATATACCTGGTATTAGTTTTTATATATTATGTTTGTCAAATATCAGTTTGTAATGCATAACTGTGGTATATGACTAGTTATATTTGTCATGTTTATCAAGTGTATTTGCTGTATGTTACCGAATGTTTTTTCATAGTTTGGCATTAAATACTCGGGATTTAAAGAAGGACAATTCAATTTATATTATATTTATGACGAAATGATTATGATTAAAAGATATACATTTGCTTAAATTGTGATATAAATGTTATATATATGCATTAATTATTTTATACTTTGATTCTGTATGTATTCTGTGATATTTATTGTTGTTTTATTGTTCTTGAAGGGTGTTTTTCTCCCATGTCTTTATTTTATGTGACACCGAATAAAGAGCCTTTAACCCAAAAACAATGCAGTTGTCATTTATTTCAAAACGATGATGCTCTACAGAACGTTAAACTTTGTTTTGTGTAACGACACCGCTAGAGCACATTGATTTATTAATTATCAAACATTTGGT
This sequence comes from Dracogyra subfuscus, assembly GCA_016106625.1. NCBI lineage: Eukaryota > Metazoa > Mollusca > Gastropoda > Neomphalida > Peltospiridae > Dracogyra > Dracogyra subfuscus. The sequence continues at coordinate 4,641 of JAECMU010291956.1, read as the reverse complement.
ATTTCTGACAACGTTTTAGAGGAAACCCGCTACATTTTTCCATTAGTAGCAAGGGATCCCCTGTATGCACAATTCCAGACATACCACAGGACATATTACATACCATGGCATTTGGTATACCAATTGTAGTGCACCGTCTAGAACGATACAGTTAAATGTACCATCATCTTAAATTAAATACGGCTACGAAGCAATGCTGTTGCAAAACGTTCAGGATAAAATGCATGATGACATAACTATAACGTCCTGTTTAAACTACTACTGAATCTTCGGGCCACTGAACCTTCGGACCATTGAACTTTGGACTATGGAGCGGTCCCAGGGTGAGTACATTTCTAAAGGTATCATTGCGATGGATGTCTTGATGTGATATACAGTTAACACTTGGAAAAGGTAGGTTGTTTACTAATAATATCATCACTGGAATGAATATCACCATGTGTTACAAAATTCATAACTGGAGTATGTACATGGAAACATTGCAATAGGTGAATCGCAGTGAGCAGTCGCACGCCACATGAACATCCATCAGAGCACCCTTTCACATCTCTGGGACAGGTACCAGCAGTTTCAATCAGCTGAAGACCGGCCCAGAAGTGGAATACCTCGCATAATAACTGCAGCACAAGATCGCTACATCCAGGTTCAGTACTTGCGTCACCAAACTGCCGGACGCATACCTGGTTTGAGAAGGGTGTCTGCACAAATCATTCGGAACCGACTTGAAGAAGCTGGTTTACAGGCTAGGAGACCGTATATTAGCCCTATCCTGCGATGTGTTCGCTGGTGCACGGATGTACAGGGGTGGAACTAGGGAAACTGGCGGAGAGTATGGTTCAGCATAGAGTCCATGTTTCCTTCTACAGCGACGTGATGAACGACGTGTTTACAAACGCCGCAATGAACGTTTTGCCAACAACTGAATCGCCCAAGTTGACAAATTCGGTGGAGGGAGTATCATGATGTGGGGAGTCATCTCGTATACCGGCAGAAGTGAACGTGTGCTTGTACAAGGCAACCTGAGAGCTGTACGCTACTGGGATGAAATTCTTCGACGTCAAATGCTTCCCATTTTGGATCGACAGAGAACTCGTTCAGCAGGACAATGCCAGGCCGCATACAGCACGTGTCACAATGGATTTTCTACATAGTGAGAACATTAACATGCTGCCATGGCCATCAAAATCAACATCTATGGGACGAACTGGACATACGTGTACGCCGACGTGACACGGAGCCTTAGACACTTCCGCAACTGTCACATGCACTGCAGGACGAATGGGATAGGATTCCACGTGCCCGGATTCAGAGATTCATTCAGTTTATGCCAGGGACATGTCGCGCAGTAATTGCTGCTGCTGGTGACCATAAAAGGTAATTATTTCAGCGCCCTCATGCGACGCTGTTTGTTGACGAAGACGCCTCCACTGCCGTCAGTCCATATCAAGAACATTGCCACATTCTCATGTCAAATGTTACTGTGATACGATCATAAATATTAAAGAGATAATGCCATGAATATTTCACCTATGCGTTTCTTTTGACAGAATATGTATATATTATCATTCATTAAAGGCTTTTGTAGAATTCGCTAAGACTATAATTTGCTTCTTATCATTTTGATTGGTCAAATTTTAATCACAAGACAATGTTTTTTACGACTGTTTTTTGTTTCAGCACTAAGCCTACCATTAGTGACGTCACGCCACTGCCGTTCTGCTAGTTAACGAGTCTACCGCTGAAATTCAACCTACATTACTGACAACTGTCGCAAATAAATGGATGATAAAAAGAATACCCACCTCATGTTCGGGGAGTATCCTCTATATATAAAGTTTATTGTTATGTAACAATATCCAAAATGACGTCATTTTCATTTAAAAAGACACCGCTTCACATATTTTTACGTCATTTGAATATCAGATAATAGATGATTGTAATTAAAGTTGCATGCACACTTTACAAAAACACGTTTTATCACTGTATACATTGGCAATATATGATGACTAAATATCTTATATTTTTAGTGACTGTCCGAAAATGTAGGTAACGTGACATAAATTCGACTCGACTCGAGTATTTCATTTGTTTCAGTATAGTAAATACACATATGTTTTAGTTTTGAGATAATAATACCAAGCTTATATATTTATTTATTTATTAATTTAGAAACGCTGCATTCGCCATTGTAACTATCGCAGGATAACGCCGATATGTTAAGACAGTAACCTGTGTATTAAGCTTGAGATTATATGATAAAGAGAGTATTACTCTTGTGTGTTTCGGTATCGTCAATATCATATATTAGGAGTGTCACAAGTGATTAGATAACTAAAAGAAACAACACATAAAACCAATATAAGTTTGCTACATTTATTTACATCAGCAAATAACAATCATATACACTCACACATTTCATTCATTACTCAAACCATAGGCCTATTCATCATACATCAATGCACACAAACACAATCCCTCACACTCCACATTTCCTCCATCACACATTTAACTAATTTCACCAGTCACCATCTTAGTACAGATGATCACCACACTAATCAATATAAACTACACACAAATACTTTTCAATGTCTTAAGTATATGTCACATCACATATATAGTACCACGTAATATTTTAAATATTACGTATTCAAAATAAAATGTCAGCGTCCATCTTGACTTCATATACCTTCATTAAAACAATTCTTTTATAACACTCCAAAGTCACTTAGTTATATTAATATATTTAACTAAGTAAGCAGTATTGCCAATATCACTTTCTTTCAATTAACAACTATCATTGCTAATATTTCAACAAATGCATGAGCACATTAACTAATACAATTATTAACTAATTGCACAACTCCTCCTCCTCTTCACCTTCCGAATTCACCACACCTCCATTATTGTACTTGCACAGTATAATAATGATACAAAACAACAACCCATTGTTTCTATAGAACCATAACACAGCTAATAAATAGCCCACACATGGAACTTCATTTCCACATAACCAACACACTGCACTCTCTCGTGTACCACTCCTTCACGAATTCACCAAACCTCTGCAAACTCACTCTCAACCACATCTTCATTCCGGCAAGCCATCTCTGGATACATCTTCATACAGAGGCAAGCTACCTCTACATCTCGCGGTAAACACTAGTGCTGTATCATCTATAACAGCTACCTCTTACAGTGGTGTAACCAAGATACACTTAATTACTATGATGTACCACCGTATTATTCCATACACTTTATATACCAACCAATGTCATTGCTTTACTCAATGTCCATAGTATACAGGTTATACTAAACAGTCATTATCCACATCGTTATAAAATTAATATATCATTACCATACTACTACACTTTAACATAATACACTTATTTTTTATAACCATCACAAAATAACAATGCATACTAAATAAAAAATATTTAATTACTTACGGTTAAGCAATAACCCGAACTTTAAACACCAAAGTCTTTCACAAACTTCTGTTCAATATACACAAATCTTGTTCACTGCTCTCTCTCAAATATAAATCACACTGCCCCAAATAATAACTAAATCATCTCTTTTATTCACACAGTCAGCTTTTCAGTCACTAACTACTCACTCCTGCTACAAGCTATAACAATACAAATTCCTACCTTGCCTAATTAATCCCATCCCAAGCCATGACCAATCTATTTCATTTCTCTCAACAGTATTATCGTATAAATGATAAAAAATAATTATAGAATACATAACCACATATCCTCTTTCATACAATTTAAAATCAGATTACCCTTGACTTGTGACAAGGAGTTAAAATAATGCAATAACCTCATCAATTTGTCCTTATTTTTTTCTTCTCATAAAATCGCTCGTTTATTTCCAAAATGACATTTTCACACAGGATCAATTAGGCCTTTTGATAGTTTGTTTTCCTGTGTCTACAGAAAATGTTGATATCAAACGTAACTGTTCCTAGGTGGTTTAGGTCAAACGCTATACTAACTCCAGTCAAAAGTATACGTTTGTATCATATATGTTTTGAACAAGGAACAAGTATAGTTTATAAAACGTAATGATACCGTAGTCGAAGTGATTTGAAAAGTTTAAACTGGAATTTAAAACATTCCAAAACATTTCTGTTGCCATTTCTTGTCGGCTTCAGATGATTACACTCGACCAAAATGTGCTGCACAGTCGGTGTACACTGACAATGTTTACATTGAGGGAAGGGTTCTTCTTTAAAATAAATGAATGGGTCAAATATGTATGGTCGATGCGTGTGTTGCACAATACTATTTCATCTATCCTGCATCGCCTGTAGGACGACTGCCACTGCCAGGAATGACTTGATAGAATAATGGTTGTTTGCGACCGCACCTCCCAAATGTAATAATTGAAATAACTGTAGGATATACCAACACAGACTCTCACTCGTACCTTAAAGGACCTTAAAATTAGAGATAAAAGTCAGAATGTCGGCCTCTTAGACCCATGGCATGGAGGTATTTCAAAATACTTCCACGTGGTATCATAAGCTTTCTCGAGGTAGAAAAATACCGATACCAAATACTAGTTAATGACGAAAGCATCCCTACAAAATATTTCAAATTTAACAAGATGATCGACAGTGCTACATCTAGGTAG
>JAECMU010291908.1:0-12948 GCA_016106625.1 Dracogyra subfuscus | reverse complement strand
CACAAGGATCTTGCAGAAACCCTGTCTGAGTGCTGATCTGCAGTAGTCCATGTGGCACAAGGAGAGTTTCTTTAACCTCGGTCTAGAAAGCTTGCTTGGATGTCCAGAACAGCTTGCTGGAATCTAAACTAACAGCAATGGTGTGGTGTGAAAACAAGCATTAGCTACATGTATATCAGTCCTTTGCGTTAAATGGAAAACCGTCATTTGACATGTAACTCCATAATGAATAATGTTAAAACTCATTTAAAAACATATTATTAAGTTTCAAAAACATACCAACTAGCATTATAATTTTGACAAAAAATATCTTTGTAAATAAAAGTTATTTTACAAATTGTCATGAAATTCTCTAGGTACACCTCCCTTTTTGATACGAGGATGATAACGACGGATTGTGTGTACTGCAATATTAATTACTATTTAAATACAAGAAGTAACAATTTTGCCTACCCTGGCTATACCAGCATTTTGTCTTACCCCTGTAATGTTCAAAATGAGATTTAATGTATACAATTTGATGGTAATTTCTTAAGAAATGTTTTTGTTTTTATGACACTAAAAAAGTGTTAAAATATTTATATAGTTATTCATTATAATTACATGTCAATTCTTTGGTTCCCTTTTGACATATATGATATGTGTGTTTGTGTTAATGTTACATATAGTATCATACAGCTAAATGTATCTTATGTGCATAAGATTAAATTATGAAGTAAGTGACAAATCCAATTGTATAAAATAATACCACTTTATAAGTACACTGTACAAATAAAACCCTTGCTGTGATTTTATGTATCAGAAGACATTGTTGTTCGAAGTGTTGTATCACCTAATGTTGCGTTGTGTTTCCATAGTGAAATTTTGTGACTTCTCCCGAGGGGATGGGTGTTCCCTGTTGATGCTGCACCATAAAGTTTATGTGATCAGAGTCTGATAGATGTCTATAAAGTGTGCAGTATGATGAAGTACTTAAAGGGTGATCCATTATTTGCTGGAGTATAACCCTTCACGTTGATCTTTAATAGTCCTGCAGCTTTAATCTCACATTGTAGTTGCTTGGTAGTTTGAGGAAGCTGAGCGTTAATATCCGATGAGTGTGCATGTAGTTTGCTGACATAGTATGAGTGTGCATGGCAGTCTTCTTAATGAGTAGATGTATACAGTATATGTTACTGTGGGAAAATGAACACCACATGCATGAATGTCCTCGAATTTAGTGATTTAGTAGCTAAAAATGGTACATGAACAGTTACAAAGTGAAAGGTAAGAAATAAATGTGATCTCAAAAGGATTCATTATTGTATACTGTAATATATATGATTTAATTATACTCTGTTGCCATTGAGGAATATCAATTATAATTTTATTACCCCACAGTCAGTATTACATTTATTTATCAAATATTATGTATATGTGGTCATACATTTAATTCATACAACTGCATACTATATTTCAACCCTACAGTCGATGCAAAATTGTTAAAACAGTTTTACAACAAGTGTAGTACTGAGAAATAGTTCTAAATGGTTAACAACAACCCACCCCTACCCACCAAAGAAAAAACAAACATACATTTACTTGTATTTTGCTAACAATTTTGATTTGAAAAATAGTGTTCTGTTTGTGTCTGTGTTTTCATGTGAGATTTTGTTTTGTTTTGTTTTTTGTTACCTCTGTGTGGTGTGAGTTACACCATATTAAATTAATATCAGTTACAAGTAGATCAGCTCAACTTCAGTTGTGCTTGGCATTTATAGCTGAGCTAGTATATCAGGTAACACAGCCATATCAGGTATAAACTACATAGCAGGTAGACATAGGTGGAATTATTGTATGTAACTTGACTCACCATGTCGGTCGGTTGTCCTTCTGTAAGCATTTTATGTTTTCACTTTTTAAACAAATATTATTAGTACACTTAAATGTAATAATATTGAAGAAAACAAAAGAAAAAACAGTAAAGCAGTAAAACGGGGTAGTGTTATGGGAGGTGGGTGGGGTGGAGATTGTCCTGATGAAACCAAGAGGGATGTTTAATGACCTGTCAGCACATTTTAACCACATTCATCTGATGTGGTTAATTCCACACTTAATTGTTCAAATGAAAGAACACGAAACTTATACATATATGTATATTCTCATAGACAGGACAGTACATACCACAGTCTTTGATGTACCAGGTGTAGAACTATGGTTGAGAAGGGGAAAATCCAAAACCTTCAAGGACGGTGGATTCTATAAAACATTGTGCCTCGTGTTAGCCCTCTACTTATATACTAAGCGACAAAAGAAACGCGAGGTGCGGTATTATCATCAAATATGCACACTTTTAAAAGGATATTTCTCAAGTGATACTTTACTACAGAACAAAAGACAATGTGAATACGAAGGAGTATATGGATGAACTTTTTTGTGTCAATTAACAAACATCATTACCGGGTCAGGATTAATGAATAATCGCTAATGAATGGGCGTAAAAAGTTAATAACGGGTGTGGCCTCCGTTGTTGTTGATCACTGCGGCACATTGTCGTTCCATAGATAAAAAAGGGTCCGTATGAAGGCTCTAGGGATGTTATCATACTCATAAATGACGGCATCACGAAGTTCCTGCAGTGTTGCTGGCAGCACATGACGGTGGTGTATCCTACGTTCAATTTCGTCCCAGACGTGCTCAATTGGGTTTAAATCAGGACTCAGCGCAGGTCAATCGATGATATGGATGTTATTCTGTACTAAGATATCTTGTGTAAGTCGAGCAGTGTGAGCCCTCGCATTGTCTTGCTGGAATATCAACTGACGTCGACCCGCCATGAATGGGACGACTACAGGCTGCAGGACTTCATCGATGTAGCGTCTCGCTGTAAGGCCTCTACCACGACTTGCACCGTTGTTTTGTAAGATGACAGGTGGGATACGACGTCCCCAATTAATGGCACCCCATAACATGACTGATGGACCACCCCAGCGGTCACGTTCCATAACGCAAGCGTCTCTGAATCGTTCACCTTGACGCCTCCATATACGGACTCTACCATCGGCCACATGCACACAAAACCTGTTTTCATCCGAGAAGACGATGTTCTGCCATTGCCTATTCCGCCAATTCCGGTGAGCCTGGGCCCAATTACGTCGATGAAGTCGATGACGTCTCGTTAATAATGGACCAACGTAAGGACGTCGGTTGTGAAGAAGTGCATTCCTCAAGTTACGTCGTAATGTGAGTTCATTTATCGGTCTATTATGAATACCTATCGTTAGCTGTGCCGTTGAGGATGCTGGCAAGAAGCGATTACGTAAATGTGACATCACCATGTACCTGTCCTGTCTGTCTGTTGTTACCCTCGGTCTTCCACTGCGTGGTCGATCTGCGACAACGTTCGTTTGCTGATAATGCCTTAGAAGCCTGTTGATGGTAGACTGGTGTACCCCAAGGCGCTGTGCAACTCTTGGCACACTCCATCCTGCTTCAACGTACCCCAGTGCTCTGTTCCTATCATCTGTACTTAGGCGTGGCATTGAAGTAAAGTGATTAATTGAGTATTTACACAAATAAATGCAACTGTTTTAGCTTCTATTGACACGAGGCTACAAGAAAAACAGTAATTGTTTATTGCACGAAAAGTATGCAATGCACGAGACGGGTGCGAAATGTGTTTGATCGATCGATTTGAAATAAGCAAAAGAATATGAAATTGTTGCGTTTTTAACAACTTAACCCAACAAATACTTCGAAGAAGGGAGTCTGTGTTTTATTGTATAGTTATGATTATAGTTTTCGCTAATGTCAACCGGTACACAACATTTTAATTTCCTCACATTTCTTTTGTCGCTTAGTATAGTTATAAGGGTTATACAAAGGTTGTTGGTTTTTTTGTTTTTTTTACAAAGTACACATATATTATTAACTGTTTGTTATATAGCTTTACCACTTAGTGATTTATTATTAACTGTTTGTTATATAGCTTTATCATGTAACTTAGTGATAATTCTGTGTATTCTAGAACCGGTCTTCATTGATGATTTGAAAAATGGCTGGTTTTCTCATTCCAACCAGTGCACCACAATTGGTTAAATGATGTGGTATGTACTTTCCTGTATTTTGGAAAGTGCATATGAAAGATCCCTTGTTACTAATGGAAAAATGTAGCAGGTTTCTTCTGATGACTGTATATTAGAATGATCAAAGAGTTGATATCCAGTAGTTGATGATTAATAAGTCAATGTGCTCTAGTAGTGTTGTTAAACAAAACAAAGTAATTTGTTCATTGATGCTTTAATGTACATAGTGACTGGTGCATGTGATGAATCATGCATCAACAACAGTTAGAACTTAAACCTGTAAACATGATCAGTGTACATAATTACATGACTGGGTGAATAAACAAACCCCCATCAGCTAACCACTGAGTTTTTTTTCCGAATAACCATATGTCCGACGCTGATATAACTGTAATTATAATGTGTTGAGTGTGTCGTTAAACAAACAAAAACAAAAGAATAAACAAACATACATTCACTGATACCCCAGCAATCTCGGAATCGTATTTATTGCACTTGCAAAATACAGTTGACTGTCTAAGCCAGATTGATGGGGGTCTGAGGGAAGGTGCTGGTATACACAGAGTGCCAGATTAGACAGTATTCTTCCTTGACATTCCTACTCAGCAGGTATCTGGAATAGGCGATGCCAGTTTGGACAGAGTTCACTGCAACATCACATCATCCACTAGCTGTCCATTTGGGAATCATTTAGATCATAAACTTGAGATTATAGACATGGATGAGGGTGGAGGTTTTTTGAGGGGACATTATCGGTGCGTGTGTTTGGTTTGGTTTTTCTGTATGTCAGGTGTCACAAGTTGTTTCCAGCTGGCATCCTTGATGCCACGGACATGTATCTCGTAGAAAAATGAAAAATAGATACATATTAATATGTGGTTTTATATTTATTTCACCACCTGCACCTCACTACAAATCATTCACACCCTTTCCACATAGTACTCCTTTAAACCTGCCCACTTGTATTTCACGATGCAACGAATGCGATGAATAACTATATGCATACCTCAGCTCACAATTTAGTTATCTTTAATTAAACAAATTGATTCAAATAATTTACAAAAAAACATAATTTAAAGAAAAGGTTATATGGTGCCTTGCCTGTCATGTCAAACCAATGACCCTCGCAGTAAACTATTTGGTGTGACAGTTACACAGTTGAGATAAGCTATTATGTCACATTTGTTCAAGTTTATATGTGTGTGTATGACTTCATAATGCTAAACAGCTACATGTACTTTATATATAGGTTTATTTTTACTGCATAATGCACAAAAATAACTACTTCTTATTTTTTCCCTCTTTTTTTAAATTTTATTTTTCCTTCGTTTTTTTTTCAAAATGTCTTGTTACATGAAGATTATTACCAAATAAAACTATACCTAATTATAAACTCAGGTTAAGACTTCAGTTATTGATTTGGAATCATAATGTTTACATCTTGAAGAAAACAAACACTGTTACTGTTTACATATTTCAGAGGCTGTTCCCCATGACCTGGTTCTATAAATAGTAGTGTGCTTTCTAGAAAAGTTGTTCTCTGCTGAATGAGATGTACAAGACGTTTTAACACACATATATTTCTATTCAACACTGTTTACATACTGTTTAAATACAATTGTACGTAACAGTTATTATAGCTGTAGTTTTTTAAAAAGGTATCACACTAGTCATATAATTGTTATCTCATGAACACCATGTATTTTATCATCTTTAGACATGCCAAGTTAGATTGTTGTAACTAAAAAAAGATGTATGTACAAACATTTTTGTTTAAGGATCCATGGACGCCTGTGACAATTTTTAACTGATGAACATATCAGAATATAACTTGCAAACACTTTTTAAAATTTGCAATTGGTTAATTTGGCGAATACCAGAGCTAACCCTGATATGAGAAGACAATCAAATTAAAATATAAGTACAAAACTGTGTGTCTGTAACAAATGAACATATTTTAATTACTCTTGGTCCATAAAATTCATGTAGGTTTAATTGACAAACTGTTCTTTAAGGACCCCTGGACCACTATTAAAAATATGAAGTTTTACATTTAATTAATAACTTTTGTACATTAATTGAATTAGAATATTGTACAAAATATGTACTGAAATATTTAAAGACACATGGACCCCAATTACAAAATTTGTACTACTGAAATATTTAAAGATACGTGGACCCAAGTACAACATTTGTACTACTGAAATATTTAAAGACCCATGGACCCCAAGTACAAAATTTGTACTACTGAAATATTTAAAGATACGTGGACCCAAGTACAACATTTGTACTACTGAAATATTTAAAGACCCATGGACCCCAAGTACAAAATTCGTACTACTGAAATATTTAAAGACCAATGGACCCCAATTTCAAAATTTGTACTACTGATTGAAAGACCAATGGACCCCAAATATAAAATTTGTACTAGTTACTGAAATATTTAAAGACCAATGGACCCCAAATATAAAATTTGTACTACTGAAATATTTAAAGACCAATGGACCCCAAGTATAAAATTTGTACTACTGAAATATTTAAAGACCAATGGACCCCAAATATAAAATTTGTACTACTGAAATATTTAAAGACCCATGGACCCTAAGTATAAAATTTGTACTACTGAAATATTTAAAGACCTGTGGACCGCACAAACTACATACATGTAACTAAGTGAAGTATTAGAAGGATCCATGGACCCTTATTGCGTGTGTACTGTTGTGATTATTAACTGATGAACGCCTATTTCAGGACGAGTAAATCGACACTTCAGAAACTACGGAAGTTTTTCCACACTGTGCGCTTTATCACAAAGCTTCGACCTTGGTGAGACGACGGCCTGTATGCATGGGGTGCTTGTTCTCCTGCGGCTTACTAACACCTCCGAGCGCTAACATGCTACTACCACATATAATCATGTATAATATCTACACAACCCTTGCAATTCAATTAACTTATTCAGAATGGTTTTTGGCTGTTGTTTTTATAAATTCAGAAAATTGTGTTATTATGTTTTTTAATTATTTTATTTTTTAAAATTGTTATTACTCCAGATCACTGGCAATGTCAAGGTCTGACTCAGAATTTGTGTATTAAACATCTATACTGAAAGTACATGTACTTCTTTAATGTAACAGCAATGTTTTGTTTTTTTACATTTTCTGATTTTATTTCACTGTTACGAATTGCAAGGGCTGTCTGTATAGCTTAATTATCATTGACCTAGGCTATAACCATGCATAAACCACATCCTAATAATCCAGACTACCATTACAATATTTGCTGTGATCCACAGTGTTTCAAAAGATAATGAAAGTGATATGATTTTTTTTTTTTAAACTCGATACATGTTACAGAGTATTAGTATAAACATGTGCATGTCGCATGGTGTCCTGTTGATTTGCGGATGATCTCATGCATGTATACATGTGTGTACAGGTACATGTATAGAGGTAGGTTTGTGAGAATTACCACACTCTCGTAGGTTTACATGTAACTTGATGTACGTTTCTCGGCACTCGTTGTGTGGTTTCTAATTATTACCACAGTCATGAGATTACAAATCTATAATGTTGGCCTGAGTGTTCTACACGTTATCACAGCAAATCACAATGTATTGTTTTCAGTTCCATGCCTATTCATTGATGACCATTTACATCCATCCATTCATGGGGTTTTCATTACCAACATTGCAGCTTTCTTTTGTATGAAGAAAACACATTGTCTTCAGGATATATTTGGAATTCCATCTCTATAGTGTTTCCAATGTTTTTGCCCGATATGTTCCATATTCTCTACCAAAGCTTACAATATGGTTTTAGCTGACAGTTCGCAAACATTCTGAATGAGGATTGCCATTTTAGACTGTTGTGTAATCCTAACCCTAGGACTAAACTCGGTACATGACCCCCAATATTAAATTTTGAAAACAAATTTTTTGTAACCCACTTTCATCTCTGACTTTAAGATCTTAAACAATGATATGAAACAACTGTTGACTATGCCTGTGACTTTTCTTTTATGACATTCAAACAAGTATTCAGTTTACTTGTTCAAGTAGTAACACCTTAAAACATTGTCCTATTTTCCATGTACAAGACAAATTGACAGTTCCAATGAGCTGGTCAGCCATTCCAGTATACCAGGCTGCAAAATCCAATTGTAAATCAGCAGTTCAGATGGACAAACCATCAGGCACATTTCGTGAACCGGTCATTCCAAGGCATGATTCGGCCATTCCAGCAGACTAATAAGTAGTTCTGCTGGACATGCAGACAATCAACATAAATTCTGTGAAGTCTTGAGTTCGTGGCTGATGGGTTTTGTCATTTAGAGTTAAAGAAGATGCAGTGAATGTCCAGATAGGTGTCCATGTGAGATTATTGGTGGATGGTATTGTTAAAACATACCATAGCAGTCTCATCTTGTATTTTATTGTAGTGTTGCCCACCCTTCAACATCATCATCAACTTTTGTTTATATACAGAAAGATGCAAGTGTTTACACACACACCCATACATTGAATATCGCTACACTCGAGTTACACCTGGAATGCCTACATATATAAACAGCCCTCGATCTCTACATTGCAACCGATTTGGTCACATATGCAACCTTTTTTTTTCATTTGGCAACTAAAACATTTTGTATAATCTGTGAAAAAATACAAGTAGGCACCATCTGGATTCTGGAAGGAACTATAATCCATATAATGTATACTGTTTATCATTTATTCACACATTGACAATTCTGAGATGAACTCAGAAATGGAATTAAGTATGCAACATACAGACACATATAACTGACATTGCACATAAATATAGCAGAGTGAAATGTATTTTACTCCTTAATAAAACAAGTTATGTACAAAATGGTGTATGTGTTGTTTTTTCCTTCTGATATATGTATCAATATGTTTTTTTACAGATCTGACTCATTAGCATTTAATTTATAATAGATATGGTTCTGTTATACGTGTGTGTGTGTGTGTGTGTGTGTGCGCGCGCGTACGTGCGTGCGTGCGTGCGTGCATACGTCACTGGGTTTTAGCATAAATAATTAAGATAGGACAATGGTGTCAGTTTAAATTGTGAAGATAGCTAGGAATCTATATGTATTGGTATAAATTGTGAAGATTGTACAATTGACATCAGTATACATTGTGAACATAGCTGGGATAATGGGTATCATAATAACAATAGGATAATGGGCGACTAAATTGTGCAGATAGAACAATGAGTATTTGTATAAAATGGATGCATGTATCAGAGTACTGAGTATATATATATATTATGTGTATGCAGGTAGGACACGAATACTGGTATATAAATCTAAGTCAGGGTGCATCCATAGAAATGTGCATTAATAGGGAAGGATACTATTTTATTCTGCAATCACTGTATTCATTGACAAGATATGATGACTAGATAAATTTCTATATTTTAGGTCAGTGACCAAACATATAGGTCACGTGACATAAGGCTGACACTCTTTAAATCATTTGTTTTAGCACAGTAAATGGAAATACATTTTAGTTTTGCAACAACAATATAAAACTTGTATATTTGTTTATGAATTGGAGTTTATAAATGCTTTTTGAATGTGACAGAATGTAGCTAGCATCTTACAAAGTATGATGTATCTTGTATGATGTCATACGACAAAAGCCTTGCTAGGTTGACGATGCTCGATTCATGTACATAAAAATGGAATAAATAATGATTTTCAGACTGTTCCTGTAGGATTGCAGGATAAAAGAAATAACTGGTTACTTCTTAAGATATCGGCTTTATCCTGCTCAGGTCGAATGGCGAATGCAGCTCAGCAAAGCCTTGCTGCATTCGCCATTCTGACCTTCACAGGATAAAGCTGATATCTTAAGACAGTAACCAGTTATTCCCTATATATTAGTCAGTAAGAGTAGAAGATAATTCTGGTGGACATTGGAGAAGAAAAATATAGAAAAATAAAGACCTGTAACAACATAAATATATGTATATAAGTACACTTGTACTATACTAACAGTACTGACCACAAATTAATTTGACCTTGGGCAAATTGGTGAACTGTTGGTGACATTAGAATTTAACGAGGTCACCTGATTGTGATCTTTAATTGATTGAATGCTGGATATAGAGTGTTATTAAAGTATCATGAACAGTTAACATTTCTCAGTGTCTCACTGAATTAATAGCTAATACATTCCCAGTCGTCTGTGGGAGATTTTCTTTTAACTCAGTACATATGTGTATTTTTTCTTCCAAGCTGATTTTAATTTTGGTTGTCAGTATTATTGCTCCCTGTATTTTGAGTTCCAATCTGGTGAAACCTGATCATTCAATTGCATTATGTTCTAGCTAGCAACCGCTCTTTATTATGGGAAATACGGCATTCAAGTTACATGCAGATTGCATGGTTTTTCTGTACTTTTGTTATTTTGATTTTTTTCCAACTTTGGGGCTTGCTCCTTTTTATTTTCTTTATTTCAGTTTATTGTGCATTATAGAATTTAATTTTAGCATGATAACCAAAAACTATATTTATAAATATATGAATTAATACTTTTTTTCATGGCTAAAACATTTTAATTTTATTTCATAATTTTTGTAATTGTGATCAAATACTGACAGTTTTCATAAACATGGCCATTATAATACATTGTAGTAGTAGTATTTGTGCTGTATTTCTTTGATTTTTCTCTTCTTTTTTCCTAACGTACTAGTTGGTCAGAAATTCATTATTACATGTACGGTATTAGTTTGTTTAATGGTTATTAGTTTTTTCATTGTTTTCATGAGGAAAAAGGTTAAGATGTTGCAAACACTATAGATTATCCATCAACAATCATTTAATAATTTTTTATTGTGTTTACTGCCATGATGATCCTTATTTCATGAAATAGTATGTATGTTTGTGAAAATTATTTAAAACCTGATACATTTATATACATTAATATTAAATATATTTCCTTATGACTTTGCTTTATATTAGTTTAATATTAAGAGTTAAAATATTACGGGTCATATATGTATAGGTGATTCATAAAATATTAGCTACGAATGTATGTCTTTATCTCTAAAACCTCTTTAAAATATATATAATCACAACTGCTTACATGAAGCTTTATTATTAATAAGTGATCATCTTTATTTGAAATACTTTTAGAAAGAAACATTTCCTTATGCTTATACCAATGGTTTGTTTTTGAAAATAAGGACAACTAGCTTCCACTCAACTTGGGTTCATGTACTTTTAGAATATATTGGAACTGTTCACTGATGTTCACATGTCTTACTTCTGTAAATTATGGGAATATCATTAATGTTTTTCTGATCGTATATTAAGACTAACTACTGTGAACTTACTCATTGAGTTTGTACATTTCAGCCTGAGTGAGAGCTACTTCACGGTCAAAGGGACAGCACTCATCCTGCCTCAGAGTGAATGTGCACGCAAGACATCCAAGAAGAGTCATGGAGGTAAGTTTTTCCATACACTGATGGAGATTTTTACAAGAAAAAAGAGCAGAATTTGCAGCAACATTTGAAAAGCTTTGAAACTTCACTTTTTCAAGTTGGTTTTAAACTTATTTTCTTGATTATGTCTAATTAAGGTTCAAGCATGCTGTCCTGGGCACACACCTCAGCTATCTGGGTTGTCAGTCCATGATGGTCGGTTAGAGAGAAGAGGGTGTAGTGGTCATACACCTAACCACTGAGTTGTTAAAACTTGCCCTGGGTGAGAGTTTGTACCAGGCTGTGAACCCAGTACCTACCAGCCTTATGTCCGATGGCTTAACCATAACACTGCCGAGGCTGGTGATTAGTTACTACTTGAAGAGTGTCCATGTAGAAGTGTCAGTTATGGAAGACATTAACCAGTGCTCTACAACTGGCATATCCAAGGACACAGTATATGTTATCTTGTCTTTGGGAAAGATTGTATAAATTGCTACTAAGTATACTTTGGTGAGAGCGACCTGCATGTGTATGGCAGTAGAGGCACGTCAGTTCTCTTGCAGTTAAAACAATGGTTATAAAGATTCTTTTTTAAAACCTATCTTACTGGACTTGATATACATTTGTTTCGTAACAGGAAAAAAGAAGTCATTTTCCTCTAAGTGGTGTCGTTAAACAATACAAATTTTAATCTCTTTGCTTGTGAAAAGGAAAAGACATGCTGAATGCTAGAATGTTTAATGAATTGAATACTAATTGTTTTATTAAGTCCTTCAGTGCCTAATGTGTCACATGTTGTTAACATTCCTGATTTTGTTTGTTGTTACATTAGAGGAAATATTCATTAAGTCATTTAGCGTCTTTAGAATGCATTAGAATTCTCATCATGTTGATTGTTGTCACATTACAGAAGATAGTCTTTAAATCTCTTGAGGCTTCTCATGATGTGAACATACCCTCATGTTGTTTGTTGTCACATTACAGGAGATATTCATTAAGTCATTTAGTGTCTAATGCTTCTCATGATATGAACATACCCTCATGTTGTTTGTTGTCACATTACAGGAGATATTCATTGAGTCATTTAGTGTAATGCTTGTCATGATGTGGACATGTCCTCATGTTGTTTGTTGTCACATTACAGGAGATATTCATTAAGTCATTTAGTGTCTAATGCTTCTCATGATGTGGACATACAGTCCTCATGTTGTTTGTTGTCACATTACATGAGATATTCATTGAGTCATTTAGTGTCTAATGCTTGTCATGATGTGGACATGTCCTCATGTTGTTTGTTGTCACATTACAGGAGATATTCATTAAGTCATTTAGTGTCTAATGCTTCTCATGATGTGAACATGTCCTCATGTTGTTTGTTGTCACATTACATTCATTAAGTCATTTAGTGTCGAATGCTTCTCATGATG
>JAECMU010291887.1:0-13101 GCA_016106625.1 Dracogyra subfuscus | reverse complement strand
ATGCTAATTAGTACTAATTAGGGATTTAATTGTTGTGAAAGTTCTATCCAAAATTCCTTTGCTATTTGGTAGAGGACATGTCACTGAGCCCAAATCCACTGCTTAAGAAAAAATATTTTGCGGGAAAGGCTACTTAAGAAAGACTCTAATTATTGCTAATTAGGGATTTAATTGTTGTGAAAGTTCCATCCTTGGAACCAAATATAAAATGTAGAGTATGCTCACCCGATTCAGAATTACCAACTTAAGAAAAAAAAATATTGCGGGAAAGTGTACTTAAGAAGAGGTCAAATGTTAATTAGTGCTAATTAGGGATTTAATTGTTGTGAAAGTTCCATCCTTAGAACCAAATGTAAAATGTAGAGTATGCTCACCCGATTCAGAATTACTAATTTAAGAAAATATATTATGCGGGAAAGTGCACTTAAGAAGAGGTCAAATGCTAATTAGTGCTAGTTAGGGATTTAATTGTTGTGAAAGTTCCATTCGAAATTCCTTTGCTATTTGGTAGAGGACACCTCACTGAGCCGAAATACACTGCTTAAGAAAAAATATTTAGTGGGAAAGGCTACGTAAGAAAGACTAATTTGTGCTAATTAGGGATTTAATGGTTGTGAAAGTTCCATCCTTTGAACCAAATGTGAAATGTAGAGTATGCTCACCCGATTCACAGTTACCAATTTAAGAAAAATATATTGCGGGAAAGCCAAGATAATGAGTTATTGCATCAATGTATATTTGATCATTACTCCCCTACCCCCACGCGTGTTCAGGTGTAAATTAATCTTGTACGCTGAAAAGTACATCGGACACAATTAGGAATATGGTCTGCATCCATCTGACACCAATAAAATAATACATTTTGACGTATGCAAGTCAAAATATATTAAATAATTTTTTATAAGAGTTAATAACAAATAGTTTTTGACCATGCAGCCTGTCACAATACAGCAAACCCCTGTACCATCAGGATCAGCTTGGGGAACATACTGACATGTTTCTGCATAATAGAAAAGCCTTGAAACATTTCAACACCATTTCTTGCAGCGACATAAATGTCATTTTTGACATGCATTAATGGCCTACAGTAGAATTGTCCACATTGACTTCTACTTGTCATTGGGGGGCAGGATCTAACTCAGTAAGTACAGTGTTCACCTGAGGTTCTCGAGTCGAAGGATTGAATCTCTTAGGTGAACACAAGCTCTGATCGTTTTTTTCTGCCTCATCCAGTGCCCCGCACCTGATACCCAAACCGAAAACATATAGCGGTTTCCTCTTAGATTATAAGACCAAATATTTGACATCCACTAGCCAGTCATTGAACAAAACAAACTTTCTAACTCTATTTTACTCCAACGCAGAACCAAGAAAACTGTCCATTGTGTGTATTTGGGTTTTAAAATGTCCTTCACTGACAGCATCACCTACTTAAAGCAAAATGTGTCTGTATTTGACAAGAAATGTAGTAAAGCCTGGAACAGTCTTCCTTCAAGACAGATGCTGTTGTTCTTTGCATTTATTATAAACTGGAAGTCATTTGAAGAAAAGATTATTCATCTCGAAACGATCTAAGAAACAAGCCATTTCTTCATAAATATACCATACTTCCATTGCCCATGTTAATAAGTCTGTTTGTCATACCAGTGAAAGCTTGAACTTCAATACCTCATCTGCTCTGCTACCACCACCTTTCATAGGAGCATTATTCTCCCCATGTTCCTGGTCAGCAGCATCAGCAAAGAATGGTTATCACAGGGTTTTTTTATTGTGAAGAACCCTGCCAAAATTCAGCATATACATCAACATTTTATTCATTAAGTGTCGCCAAATCTTGCAAATGCACTGAAAGTCACCTAGTTTGTGTTGTTTCAAGAAACCAATAATGATTAAATACTTGTATGCAAAATGAAGTTTGCTTTTCAAATGCTTAAAGAAAGAGCATTGTTTTTATTTCCAACTGCAGAACTTAAAACCAAAATTGGGACAGGGTTCATGATTCAGCTCTATGATTGCAGCAGTCTTTGAATCATTATAAATCATACATGTCTTCTACTGTTGGGAGAGTGGGGATGCATCACATTAGTGGCTTTTGGGAAAGGAGTCTGTCGATCCTGAAGAGGTAACTCCAGCCTATTTATACTTGGACATCCACTAATTCACTACCATCAAGAATATAGATCTGCTACCACTTTGAATGCTGCCGTCTGCATCAGAAGGTATCTGAGAAACACAATTGGGGTGATATTCACTATGACTTAATAAACACATACATTCAGTACGTTTGTCATTGGTGGTCCAAAATAATTATGAATATTTGGTTGGGATTCAGACTGCGAACTTCCGTTTTCACTACACACATTGAGTGATGAATAGGCAGCGTTACAAAAACAGGAATACAAGAGAAATGATAGGCAGGGGTGGTACTCCCTGGCTGATGGTTATCGTGGACTATAACCACGAAATAATCTCATCTTCGTCAAACCCATACCATTCACAAATTATTCCTGGTACAAGGACTCATATGATCTACAAGGTTCATGCGTGCAATATGTGCATTGGGCATATGTACTGACCAGTGTAATATGAATCCTGCGATGTTTGCATCATAATTAAATATGTAAGTCACTTTCACCAAAAAGATAAGGTGGACATAACCCATCTCTTCTTCTTCTTCTGCGTTCAAACACTGTTGGTTACAGCTCTTAATTTAGATCAGGATTTGTATGTTCCCGATGAATTGTGTGGTGTTAATCAGTTCTCATTTGGTTCCCCATAGATTGTTTCTAAAGTGCATTGGTATTGACCAAGAGGTGGTCTCCAATAAATAGTGTTTGGTGGCATTAATGCTGATGCTGCCCTTGAAATACTAGTCTAGTATAAACTGTAAATCTTTAATGTTAGCTATTTAAAGAAAAAACAACATGAAATTGTCATTAACCAGTAAACCACAAGATGTGTAACAGACTTATATATGTAAAGCTGCGTTATTAACAATAAATACTCGTATGTTCAATTTTGACTCCTACACTGGCTTCCATATGGCAGCCAAAATTACCATTTTGAAAATGGCCGCCACAACAATCAAGGAATAAATCTCCAATGTTGCTATTTCAAAAATATTTCCTAAGATATGTCCTAAAATGCAAAATGGTATGTTTCTATCATCAGACACACGTTTGTCCTTGATGATGATGAATTTAATGATGGTGTTAATATTGAGTGAAACCTTTTAGCTGAAATGCACACATAATATTTAAGGGCAGGTAATATAGTATGTTCACTACAATACAAAATGTTTTATATTCTTTTAATTTACCTAAGAAATAGGTAATATAAACTAAATCTGCATAGGTTTTCAGAAGGAAAAATAGAGACTTTTTAAAACTATATTTAATTAAAACTGGTTTTATGACTGTATAACATAGTCATACATAATATTGACTTATCTGTACAATACTCGCCAAAAGCTATCCACTGATATACTACATGTCCATGTCCTAAAGGAAAAAAACACCTTTCACATTGATGCTATAAGACCATGTTCCTAATTGTGTCCGATGAACTTTTCAGCGTCNNNGGGGGGAGTAATGATCAAATATACAAACAGTGTACATGGAGCAGGGGTGATAAAAAATCCCCGATTTTGAAAAAAATACACTTCATGGATGGTCTCTAATTAGTAGTCTGACAAACCCATTTTACAGTGACAAGATGGCGCATATCTCTCAGCAAAACCAAAAAGGCTATTAAATTGTTTTATGACTCTATATACCATATTCATACATAATATTGACTTATCTGTACAATACTTACCAAAATCTATCTTAAGAAAAAAACACCCACACTTTCACACTGATGCTATATATCTTATCTTCTTAACTTGGTAATTGTGAATCTGGTGAACATACTCTACAGTTCACATTTGGTTCAAAGGATGGAACTTTCACAACAATTAAATCCCTAATTAGCACTAATTAGCATTTGACCTCTTCTTAAGTACACTTTCCCGCATTTTTTTTCTTCTTAAGTTGGTAATTCTGAATCGGGTGAGCATACTCTACATTTTACATTTCGTCCCAAGGATGGAACTTTCACAATTAAATCCCTAATTAGCACTAATTAGTGTCTTTTTTAAGTAGCCTTTCCCGCAAAATACTTTTTCTTAAGCAGTGGATTTGGGCTCAGTGACATGTCCTCTACCAAATAGCAAAGTAATTTTGGATAGAACTTTCACAACAATTAAATCCCTAATTAGTACTAATTAGCATTGGACCTCTTCTTAAGTGCACTTTCCCGCATTTTTTCTTCTTCTTAAGTTGGTAATTCTGAATCGGGTGAGCATACTCTACATTTTACATTTGGTTCCAAGGATGGAACTTTCACAACAATTAAATCCCTAATTAGCACTAATTAGATGCTTTCTTAAGTAGACTTTCCCGCAAAATATGTTTTCTTAAGTTGTGGATTTGGGCTCAGTGAGATGCCCTCTAATAAGTGGCAAAGGAATTTTGGATGGAACGTTCACAGCAATTAAATCCCATTTTGGGGGTATTTTCAGTAGCACCCCCTATTTACTCCCGCACTATATTTACTTAAGAATTGGGTTTCTGTAGTCAGTTGGGGTCCCTCTACACCTCAACCACCTCAGACCTTTTGTAAAACTCGCAACAATTAAATCTCACTGGGCTCCCGGTCTATATAGTCTTCTCCGTTTGGACCGATTGGAGATGATGATGAATGTGGAATGTATTAATTGAATACTATTTAAATTATTATCAATCCAAAGTTATTTTAAGAGACAGTTAATGTATTTAGCATTTAAATATAGTAGTGTAGACTGTATATTATATGTATAATAATAACTAGGCAGTGCGTATTATATGTGTAATAATAACTGGGGAAGTGCATATTCTTGGGGAGAGCGAACTAAATGCTACACCGAATAATAAAAAAGCGGTCCATCGAGAAGAATCGATCCTACAAACCATAGCGTTTTACACTGGCATAACCAGAAGGTTGGTATGGAGCCATGCTTCCTAGTCACAACTCTTTTGTTTTTACCCACCACGTTTCATGATTGAAACATGTTTTATAGCATATATTCTGAATAACAAAAGAAACTATACACCTTTAAAAATGCCATATTTTCTAAAATATTTATGCCTGGATCAGACAACCAACTGCTAACCTTTTGCTGTTGCTTCTTCTACGAGTCTCCAGATGCTTGTCTTGGGCATAATTCACTAAACTCTCGCACTTTGCGATCTCGCAATGCAATGCTAAAAAGACCTGAAAAGAGAAATATTTGGTGTCTAACAGAGCCTAAGAGACCTTTGTGAATTAAGCCCCTGGGCACTCTTGCAACTCAATTCCCGTCGTATATCCCATTAGTTGTTAATGAGAGCGCATCCGTTGTAAGTCGGGAGTTAGGGAAATTACAACGCAAACGTCAAGTTGGCCAACTTTGAACAGGCAGTTGGTAGTCTGAGCCTAGCATTAGACACATTTCCACAAAGTTTGTATCTGTAATGATAACACATTCTTTGAATAAGATCACCCAACAGCAGTCCGAGAACATGTTTTTGAACCAAAAAAGCACACGCATAATTAAACTGAGGTATGCACTTGTGAATAAAACCTTGAATGGCAACCACTGAAAAAACTTGAAAAACCATTTCAAATATTGAAAAGTGTTAAATGGCTAGACTCAATCCAATTTAACGCAAACACGCAATAGGCATGCTTCAATCCACTTGAAGCGTCAAATCGGTGTAGGAAGGTGAGCCATACCCCGCAAACAGCGCCGGAATCACTTATCACCGAATGACAAAACTTAACAGCAAATTTAGTTCAAAGTTTGCAAACGTTAACTTCAAATTGCGACATCTAACGGCGTTACTGTGAGGTAACGGCGGACAAACACATTATTGAAGACATTGTAGCGTCTGTTTAACCGAATTACGACTCAATTTTCCCTCCAATTTCCGACTGAGGATTTCGATTTGTCAAATGTGTTATATTTTTACTTTTTTGTACCCCCCCCCCCCCTCCTCTGGATGAGTAGGCCTAACTGTTATTTTCTTTGTTAACGACATCTGATTTGATATCAGTTATGATATTTCTTCTGTTACAAGAAATATTACGTGTATAATTTCTTTTGGCGTTTAATATAATACACACAAAGAAAAACGTTAAGCACCCCCACGAAATGTCTGACTGACGAATGAAAATGTTTTTGGCATGCAATTACTGACGTACCTCCACGTGCTCGGATGATCGCCTCAACTCTGCTCCTCACCTCCCAGTCAAGTCTCGGATCTGCTGACGAGGGAGCAATAACCACTCCCGATGCAAAGCAGCGTCCAATTCTCTCAGATTCTGTACAGGGGGGTCCAGTTTCTGTATTCAACGGCCAAGCGTGTCCCAAATGTGCTCCATGGGATTCAGATCGGGGCTCATGGCGGGCCAAGGCAAAATCGTCACAGCGTTGTTCACAGCCCGGGTACGATGAGGCCTGGCGTTGTCATCCATGTACTGAGGCCTTGTAGCGAGTGGGTGTTTGTCGAAATGTGAAACGACAACTGGTTCCTGGACCTGACGGATATACTGGTCACCTGTCAAATTGCCCTGAACGGTGACTAGGTCCAGCTTGCAGTCATTGGAGATGCACCACCAAATCATTACCGAGCCTCCTCCGTATGGGACAGTTGGTTGGATGTTCTTGGGTGCATAAGCCATATTTTTCCACCTCCAAACCCACATTCGCCCATTCGTGACGTGGAGCAGGAACCGGCTTTCGTCGGACCAATGAATCCTTCTCCATGTTCTCAGATTCCACACTCGCCGTGCTAGACATCATGACAAAGGTAAGCGTATGTGTCGTTCTGACAGTAAGGGACGCTTGATGACTCGTCTGGACGCCAGTCCCAACAGTTTGAGGTGGTTCCTCACCGTTCTTGTAGAGAGCTGGCGGATGGGCAGCCACTCACGTTTCAGCGCCGTGCTTTCTGCAAACGGTAGACGCCATACCAGCTGCCCCAGTGCTACGTCTTCACGGTTTGATGTCACACGAGGTCTACCTGACCGTGGCAAATCCTTCACAGAGTTCGTTACGGCATGTTTACTGACCAGTTTGGTAATTACTATGTAGTGGTACCCCCAGCTGACGGCCGATGTCTTTGAACGTCATTCCTGCGTTACGCATGTCGATTATTTGTGATCTTTGATCTACTGATATTCTCCTTCGATTCATCTTCACTGATAACACTGACGAACAGAAATGAACAGAATTTCTGCTGAGTTCGATTTTTCACTTGATTTAGACTACAATTGTGATGCTGATTTCAAAACTATAGTCAGTTTTCTTCTATCACGTCTATTTTTTCTCCACAGCTGACCCTCTGAATAAGCAAAATTGCATTTTGTTCGTAACTAATGGGACTGGTCATCTGCTTGCTTTTATTACTTTTGACAAACCTTATGTAAAAACAATTCTGAGCTTGTGACTTTTCAACTTATTTTTATTTGCATACTTGTTATTTTTTCATTCACGTCATTTCTGCCTCTGCTACTTCTCGTCGTAAGTGCCTAAACAGCCCTGATTCATTTTGTTATATCTGTGGCAGTTTCACCATTCCCAGTCAAAGGGCGAATATTACCGCATTTGTCAAGCAAGCTTATTTTGCATATTTTAAAGTAAAACTTGGTGATCAAGATAAGTCTTGGGCCCCTCACAAGGTATGCAAGCAGTATGTTGAGAGTTTACGGATGTGGACAAAGGGAACACGTACTAAGTTGGCATTCGGTATACCTATGGTTTGGCGAGAGCCAAAAGATCATTGCAGTGACCGTTACTTTTGTTTAGTGAAAACTTCAGGATATAACAAGAAAAATAAATGTAAAATAGAGTATCATAGTTTATCATCAGCCATACGTCCAGTGCCTCATTCAGCTGAAATCCCAGTGCCAGTGTTCGTTCAACTACCCTCTCTTGAAGATCTGGATTATGATGAAGAACTCAGTGACAGTAGTGATGAAGATTTTGAAATTGAAGATGACTCAGTTCGTAAGGGATTCGATCAGCATGAGTTGAATGATTTGGCACGAGAATTAGAACTATCAAAAAAGGCTTCAGAGCTCCTAGCATCAAGACTGAATGAAAAAACTTGCTTGAAAAAGGGGCGAAGGTATCATACTTTCGATCCAGAGAAAGTGAATTTTTGCAGTACTTTCAAAGTGATAGTAGTTTTGTGTATTGCCATAACATACATGGTTTATTGGAGGAATTGGGAATTCCGATCTATAACTCAAATGAATGGCGACTGTTCATCGATAGCTCAAAGCGTAGCTTAAAGTGTGTCCTCCTCCACAATGGCAATTTATTTGGCGCAGTCCCAATTGGGCATTCAGCTAGTCTTCGTGAAGAATATGGAGACATAAAGAGAGTCATTGAGTTGTTGCAATATCATAAACACAATGGGATCATCTTGTTTGACCTTAAAATGGTATGCTTCCTTCTTGGTCAGCAACGTAGCTACACCAGGTATCCCTGTTTTCTGTGCATGTGGGACAGCAGAGCTCGAGAGAAGCATTGGGTAAAGAAGAATTGGCCTCCAAGATCTGACCTCAAATCAGGTGATCCTAACATTCTGCACGAGTCACTTGTTGACAGAAAGAAAATTATATTCCCCCCTTTGCACATAAAATTGGGTCTCATGAAGCAATTTGTTAAAGCATTGCCAACTGAAGGTAACTGTTTCACGTACCTCATTTTGGCATTTCCTGGCCTGTCCATTGAAAAAATCAAGGCTGCTGTGTTTGATGGTCCACAGATTCGGCAGCTCATCAAAGATGAACATTTCATCGGGACAATATCAGAAATGGAGAAGAATGCTTGGTTATCATTCAAAGACATTGTCAAGAACTTTCTTGGAAATACACGCGCAAAGAATTACACCGAAGTTATCCAGAAACTATTGAAGAGCTACAAAACGCTCGTTTGCAACATGAGAATCAAGTTGCATTTTCTGCATAGCCATCTTGCCATCTTCCCGGAAAACCTTGGTGAAGTCAGTGATGAGCAAGGTGAACGATTCCACCAAGATTTGAAAGTCATGGAGGAACTGTATCAGGGTAGATGGGATGTACATATGATGGCTGACTATTGAACACAGATTAAACACTCCAGGAAAGGTTATAAACGTAAATGTTTGCTTTAACTACTTGAATACAGTTTGACAGTAACAATATCCTTTGTATGAACAAATAAATAAACATTACAGTCATGCATTTTTTTTTCACTGTATGTAAATAAACACAAATGTGTTATATGCGGTATTTTGTATGGTTTTTGAGACAAAGTGAGGGCATCCTGTAGCACAAAAAGTTGATATGATAGAAAAAAAGATTGGGTAATTTTTGGATTCAGAGGCCAAACGTTAGTCAACAACAAGTGTCAGATCTAACTCAACGAAAATTGTGTTCCCCAGTGTAATGATCGAAAAGTGCAAGGCGGCCACGTTAAATACCCAATTTGGGCACGCACCCATACTGCACTTTGGAAACGTCATGGGTGGCATGTTGAATGTGCACGCGACGATGAGATGTGACACCATTTGCACAATCTCATCCTTTCTGTGGAACGCCATGCCTGTCAGAATTGTCATTATTGCAATTTCAGTTGCAATGCATGCCAATATTATATAAGTAATCATATCTGGGGGTGCTTAACATTTTTCTATGTGTATATATATTAGTCCCCACCCAAACACACACACAAGCACATACACCAAACACGCCACCCCAACCCCCAAACACCCTCGAACTCCCCAAGTACACATACACACACACACACACACACACACACACACACACGAAACATAAACACGCACGCACGAATTATTAGACACGAGTTACCCACTTTAACAAACAAACAAAAACCTTTTTCTATTTGTCTGTCACCCAATTACAACTTATAGACAGTGTGGGTGCACTCCCCCATCCCCGCCTTGTGCGTGTTCGTTCCAATATAATATTCTGTCTACGCCAATGGCTCTTCAAGTTCGGCCAAGCTACAGCAGACATTCTTAAAACTCGTAATAGTGATGACTTGCCCATTTGCGACTGATGAATTGACGCTGAGAGCTATTTCTGAAATTACCACTTACGCCTACAGCACTGTGGGTGGGAAACATCCGCATTTAAATTTATAGATGTCTCGTTGTCATAGAATATGCAAGTGCCAGCAATTAATTTCAATCAAAAACCAAATGTCTCTATTAAATTTTAATTTTGATTCATGTTTTACTCAGTGGCGGATCCAAGGGGCTTTAGGGGGTTAGCTGCCAAGTATAATAAAACCAGCCTACCCTCACGCGACATCAACACATCGCCGTTCTTGGCTGGAATAAATGAATGAATGAATGGATGAATGAATGAGTGAATAAATGAATGTTTGTTTAACGACACCCCAGCACAAAATTACATATCGGCTATTGGGTGTCACAAATGGTAGCAGGATGCACACAGTGCAATATAACATTCTCAAGTGTGCTTGGTAAATGCTGTCTTGGTAGGATAAGGTTTTGTTGGTGTTATAATAAATACTGCAGTTTCAAAGCCAAACTATTAAACTTAAACCCCACTCCCACCCCTTCTCAAAATTATTTTTTAAAACTTATTATTTAATTAAATTTAGAGTTAGCCTAGAAGAGTTACCTCACCCATGATCGTGCTGGACATTCCTGATTAAGCCAACATGTCGGATGTCGTTAACGTCCATTTTGAAAGATTGGGATTCGCATCGTGACGATGGCATACATCACAGTTACACACAAATACCATCTTCGAAAACTCCAATACTTCAAAGCGTTGACAATTCGGAGGAAAATTGCAGACAGAAGCAATTATTAGGGGGAAAAAACCCACTATTTCTGATCGATAGAGAACGAAAACTCGTTACCTTGGTTATTGGCGCCTTCTGCTATTTTATTCATAGCCATATTGGTAATGTTAACAAATTAAATATGAATTGGTGTTTTCAAACACGCATAAAAACAGGCTAGTGTAAATAGATGAGTTTTGACTCCTTTATTCGCATCCCGTCAAAAATGAAATCTTTCTCAATTAGTGACCGCTTAGTCGGAAGATACCAGTAACATATGACTGTGGAGTGGACAGCTATTAAATTTCATTTTAATCTAGGAAGGAGGTCGCCACATATTCTGACAACCTTCGCTTCAGAGCTTAGAACAGTGACACGGTAGAGGTCTATAACGAGGGTGGGGGCGGGGTGATGCTGTGAAGAGGGCATTAGCACAATATTTAATAATGTGTTATTAGATATCAAATATGGAGAATTCTGAGCCAGTAAGCTACATCTCACTCCTTGATACCGAGTAATAAGCCAGGCTCCACTCGATCAGTGCCCGAATAGTGTGCAATGTATACCACAGACCACGAGTAACAGTAGGAGTAGTAATAATAATAATTATGATGATTCAGTTAATTAATCAGACGGCAACCACGGCACTTGTGTCGTTAGGAAAGAATGCCATAAACCAAGACCAAATATGTGGTAAGACGAGATAGGTATTAACAGTGTCAGTGAAGTTTCCATGGATTGCCACAGATGACCATTTACTGGCCCACAGATACCAACTAAGAGAAGCAGCAACTTCATACCACACCCAAGGAGTATTTATTGCGTGCATGCATGGTTATTTCATTAGCAGAAACTTCTATAGGATTTATATTTCTGATAATAAAATACAACACAATCCAATACAACACAACTCAATACAAAACAATTTCACACACCACACCACAACTCAATACAAAACAATACAAACACACAATACATTAGAACGTCATGCAATTCAGTACAATATAATACAAAACACAGTACATCACAATACAATACAATAGAATACAGTACAACAACAATACAACACAACTCAGGACAGTACAGCATTGTACAACATAACACAACACAGCGTAGTAAAACAAATACAACACAGTACAGTTCAATACAACTCAACGTCGTACATATAGAATACTAAACGAGCTTGCCTGTCGTACGATTTTTATGAACTGAGTGAACAGTTATATCTGACGAGCAAAATCGAGACATATGCCAACACTGTTCACGAGCTTCCTAATAATGGTATGGCAGGCAAGCTAGTTTAGTATTTTATTTATTACACACCAACTGCAAACAGGCCCCACAACGCTGGTTATTGTTCTACGAAAGGAGTCAGCAAGTGATCTACGCTCATGTGACGCCGATATTGCATTTGTTAGATGACCCACGTGACAAGATGGCGGTTAGGAGGAAAATTTTCGGTGCTGCAAAAAGGATTGTTTATCTGATAACCAAAGACTCTCAAACAGGTATCTAATCACAAATTATGTTCATAATGTGCGCGTCCAGCTTCGAAATACGTCAATAGTCATCTAATTATGCGAGGTAGGGGTAAAACCACAAAACAAACCACAAGTCGTCGATCAACTGAAAAATCAACAATGGCGGCCATTGATGTAAACAAAGACCCCACCCAACAAACGCGCATGGTCTCTAACTCCACATCTGCATCTGCATCTACATCTCAGATACATACTGCCCAGATACATGCATGCAGTGCCCAGATGTCACAACTTCCGAATACAGACGCATCCTTCGCTACACCGGTCTGTTCGTCGAGCAATTTCGCATACTCGTCACAAATGCAAGCACAAAGTCAGCCATCTGCGTTCCCTGTACCAACTAACAGTGTACAACAAACACACACAGCCTTACCACCGTGGATAGTCGGGTTGTATGATCAGATTGCTCAGCTCACATTAACAACTACTGAAATATACAAACGGACCGAACGGCTGGAAACTATCGAAACAAAAATAGGCACAATCGAAAATTCACTCGTGAGTCTGCGAAATAATCTTGATGTCGCAAATGAACGTATAAATAAAGTTGAACATAGTTGCCAATTCATAAGCAATTCCTACGACGAAATCAGGAATGAAAACACCCAAACAAGACAGACTTTACATGATCTAAAACAAACAGTGAAAACGGTAACTGATGACCTTGTCCACCTC